>CM050171.1:11488817-11623817 GCA_027410445.1 Discoglossus pictus | reverse complement strand
GGTCCAATAGGATTGTAACAGCTGTGCATATGCTACAAGGAGCATTGTATAAAGTGGTTTTGGATTAGGGAAAGGAATGCATTTTGGACTCATTTGCATGTCCCTAGACAATTTCCCAGATTGCAATGCAATAGTTGTATTTCTTGAGGTTCTGAGCAGGAAATAACTGATATTTAGATGTGAACACAAATGCTCTTTTTTTTTTTACTCTTACTCTTAAGATTAAATAAACTCAGTATCAGGTATATCTTGCCTGACTTTTAATAAAGAGTCATTAATATTCATATTTTGTATCTATGACTTTTAATTAACTAAACAATCTGCAAAACATTTTAGAAAGCTAAAAAAATAAAAATGAAAACCACTCTGCAATCATTCTCTGCAGGAGGGGGTACCATTTTCTTTTCTGACCAATAGAGTCTGTTGCTTCCCTTATAAACGAAGACTTCCATTAGACCTAACTAAAGCTCTGGCAGTTTTACCTGCCATATTTTCATTGTGCTTCCTCTGCTAGCTCAGGAACTTGATCAGCTGAAACCAAACTGGCCGGGATTATTCCACGGCAATATAAATAAATATAAAAGGTGCTAAATATATATATATATATATATATATATATATATATATATATATATACGCACACATATATAAATGTATGTATATATAAATATATATATGTATATATATATATATATATATATATATATATATACATATACACGCAAACACACACACACATATATATATATATATATATATATATATATACACACATATATAAATGTATGTATATATATATATATATATATATATATATATATATATATATATACATATACACACACAAACACACACACACATATATATATATATATATATATATATATATATATATAACAATGTATCAATGTATATATGTATCAAGCTTTCTGTATAAGCCATTCTCATTGGATGAAAAAGACACAAAATACTATTATTAATGTCTAGAAAAAACTATCTAGTCGGGAATCTCTCCATAAATGTATGCGACTTCACAGAGTTCGTTACAATTCCTCTGACAACTTGATTGCAATTAAGTAGAAGAATAATGATAATTAATGTCTAGTGTCTCCTGAGTAGATAAGTATCAGGTTTAATTCCACATATTGTAACGACAAACACAAGTGCAAATGTAATATCGCTTCATCACAAGATCTATATCCAGACACATTTATATCACATTATATAGTTGGTGGTTATTATTATTATTAGTATAAATGATATTATTATCCCTTTATATACAACCTTATTTCATTAGAGTCTATGTTAAAAGGACTTGGTCACCCCCAAAATGTTAGGTTATTCTTACAAAATATAAGTACAGACTGTAATAGCCATTTGTTTCTAATGTGGCTGATTCCTGAGAAATTCAGTATTGAGTGTTCTGAATTTATATACGAATGAGTAGCTCCAGAATAGTAATTAACTGCTTTGTTGTGTTAATTAGAATCACTCTGGTCTGTCGTTGTCCCAAATAAGGTCATTTCAGTAGAGACCCTCCCCGACCTTAATCAAGTATTCTAAGCTGCAAATAAGCAAATTAGCTGCAAAAAATGCTATATATCTCGGAAATGATTTATGGTAGAGAAAAAAGGATAAGAAAATATAAATACAGTTTTTAATGCTATAAAGGTATATCTAAGTTTCCATGTTCTTATCGTTCTCTACTCTAACACCCGCTGCTAATATCAGACACGCACATTACATGGACTCATTATATACACATACACATGTATTTTACTTAAAAATAAGTCCAACACCTCGTATAATTACGCCGGGCAAATTGGCATGGCATTGGAACCGGGGGGTGCCAGAAAATCTTTGTTGTACCTGTGTTGACTTGAATCTCAATGTGGCATTTAAAGCAAGTTATGTGCCCAAGTTATTTGCCTTTGTACTCGTTTAGATGGGATATAGGATAATGTCAGACTGCAGATTTGTTAAAGGCATATCTAAGTTTCCTGGATTATGAATGCATCTGATAAAGAAGAATCAGTAGTGTATGAAAACATTTTTTGCATGACCAAACATCAAAATAAACATTTACAAGCTCAGCCTGATGTTTGCTAAATCTCTTGAGTTTGCAAGCCACAGCTTTTGTGAGTAAATGCCCCTGAAAATCCCTGCTAAAATTTGCTTAAAATTCATAATTCGTTTTAGCCAATCACATGCAGCTTATACATTTTAATACATTGTAACAATCAATGTTAGCAGTTTGTGTAGGAAGGAATCATGGGATTTGTAGTTCCCTTGTAGAAGGACGTAGGAGGAGTCAGACACTGATCTGTAGATCTCTGCATTGAGCTGCTGCTGGCTTGAATGTTAGTAGGCCTGTACCAAAATGCAGTGTTTTTATTAGAAGGTACACTGTGCCTATGTAAGCAGCTCCGGGTGTGTGGGAACTAAGCTTCATTTTTTAATAAAATAAATCTCAATGTACATAGAAAGTCTCAATGTAATGTGTGTGTCTGGTATAAGCAGCCGGTGTTAGATTAGAAGAATATACCGTATCCTTAAGTAACAGTTATAAATAGGAACTAATACAACTTCTCTAATGAAACATCATGCAGAAACGCTTGTTGTAGACCATGTACACAATGGATTCCAACATAACAGAATAAAATCTTACCCATAAATTCAATTCCTAAATGGTCTGCTGCATCATGGAGAGCATTAAAAGGAGAGACAAAAAGAGAAAGGAGAAAATCAGTTGAGGTGTTAAACAGAGACTTGCATGACAACGACACTGATATTGTTACACATTGGGAATTAATCATTCTTTTACATTAAGTGGTTCCCAAACATAAATATATACATTATGGCTTCCCATGGACAACAATTAAATTTATTAACTAAACTGTATATCTAGAAGCCAATGTTAATGAAACTCAAGTTGTCGAAGGCAGGGTTATACATCTCCCGTCCCCAATGGTGATCATTACAATCATTTTTGATAAGCCTACCCATATACAGGAAATCAATCCAAACTGTTCACTGGAAGGTTTGATCAGGAGGCTAATGCTTAAATATTTTCAACATATCATATGAAGACAGGATTCCCTAGAGAATGCTGAAAAATTGAAGGCGCACAAAGAAGGGGACAGAATAGATAAATAGATGTGGTCATTGAAGCAATAAACATGAGCTTGATGGCTCTCAGAGGGGCAGTAGCTGACAGATGTGCCTGGTGTGCTGTGGTCCATAGGATCACAGAGAGTCAAACATGACTGAATGACAACAACAACCTATAGGGTGGAATTCAGGGGGACAGTTTCCCAATGATGGCACGTCTTTTAGACATCATCAACGTACCGTGCCTGACTAGCTGAACCAGAATAAATTATTATATCAAATTAAAAGTGGGTGGATTTGTGGACTGATAGAGCTCAGAGCATTTTTCTCCGAACATGAATTTAATCATTTAAAAAAAAAATCATGTTTAATGTTTAAAATATGATCTACGTTTGATAGAAATATGTGAATTGAAGGTCTCTTTGTTTATTCCAAAGCTAAAATATTTTCAACAAAGCTCCGATTCATTCCCAAATGAGCAGTATTTAATTCATTCCTTTGACGTAGTTATACCATATATTAAATCCGTACAAAGACAACTAAAATGCAAGACCTTAGTTGATAATTGCTTCATCTCATTATCTCATGAATAAACTATTTGAGTCCAAGGGCAGCATTTGAACGTGTAACACAGTAAGATAATAATTTTATACAAACAAACATAACCCTTTAAATGGTGTGTGGTTCAAAAATAAGAAATGTAAAAGCTCCATTAAACTAAGATAGATTTCTAATGGATGTTAAGAGGGCTACAACATTCAAAATCAATCACATAATGAACGTTCAAATATTTATAATACAACAGGTGTTCGTTCGCATGCCTTAGATGTTTTAATGTATAAATATTAATAACATTTTTATATTCTGTTATCACCATAGCATCCCATTTAAGATGCAAATTATTCAATCCAGGGAGTGTATGAATGGGAAATTTAGAAACTAAATGTGTCTTCAACATCGGCTGGACCAGATATTTTCTTCTTTATTCCACTCCATTATACAAGGTGAAAAAAGTGTTCAATTTAGTTAATGAGTCTACAAGCATTTATGGTGATTTTTAAAGGTCGGGATTCCACTTAATGTACAAAGTCTTTTGTATTTGATGGTGGTCACATGTTCATCTGCACTTGTATCTTGTATTATCTTTATATATTTTGCTCTTTTTGTACAGAGATTTTTGATATTTTTTACATTTTATCTAGCAATAGTTTATTTGCATAGATAAATAAGGATCAATTGTACAAACAGTATACAGATGTTAAGTAAATTATTATTATTATTGACTAAAGTAAATATTAATAATGAGCCAAGCTTATGGGTCTCATATATAAATAATATAATGATCAAATATCCCCACTTTAATTACATGTGGATAGACACAGCGTCCAATGCAAGTGTCGATCCTCATTAGTCAGGTATTATTGTATTTCTACTTTTTATATATTTTATTTTATTATTCTCTATATAGTGGTAATTACTGAGTGAGTTGAGGTCTGGCATCTCCCCTCCATTATGAGGGTAGTAAGGTTTTTTGAGACAATTATGAAAATGGTTGTGGTTACAGTGATTGTTGGCCATCTTTCTCTTTGGATGATCTTTCTAGGACATCGATCAAGCGTAGGCAGCTTGGTCATCGAAAATGAATACCAGGCCAGTATTTCTGGTGTGTTTAGTTGATTTAATCAATGGCTAAGGTAATAATTAAATCATTGGTGCACAGTAGGTCAAATTCTGATTTTGTGAAGTGTAAAGTAGGGTTAATGTTGTCTATTTTTCCATGTTTTTCAAATATGAACACAAATGTACTTTTTATTTACTGTACTCTCTACGGTGCGGATTATTATCACTTTTTTGTCCACCATAAGCTAAATGATGTTTTGGCAATTAGCCTTCCCACAAAATCTAACACACAAGCTTGAAACCAGCCCCACACTGATGAGATCCATTAGATCGAAACAGGTATCTGTCAGTAGGTCTCCTCGTTTGTGCGTAATCCATCTCATGCTATAATTATATAAAGCTGTGTAATAACTAAATTTCTTGGAATTCTGAGCAGAAAATACTTTTTAAACTTATTTTTAGACATTCAAATGTGAACACAAATGTACTATTTATTTACTGTATTCCATAGACTCATATATTGCTTGGACGTAACCTTCGCGCACTATCTTAGCTTTATATGTATTGTCTTATTAAGAGCATATTTAATTGCAAGCCCGTAATTACCTTTTCACTGAACTTTTTTCTGCAGGTTCCAATTTTTTTTACATATATAGATGTACTTAATTGACTCAAGCCCGCAAGTTCAGGCTCACAGCCCCAACACGCAAACCATGAACCTGTACGTAGCATTTCAGGGCATGATCATTATCAAGTAAGCAAGCGCGTATGTAACAATTAAAACAGAGCCAATAGTAAATGAGACCTTTATCATGATGTCAGTAAAACATGGAGTTTATACTACAATCAATTAGTGTTTAGAAGCACAGTTTGCAGTCAAACTCGCAATCCAGAAATGTAAAAATCAATAAAAATCTGTAAATCATCTGTTCTAGTCCATGTGGGTTCCATGATATGTATTAACTCCTTGATTCCCGGGATCAATATAACACTGTAATAAAATGTAAAAAAAAAAAAATATTGTAGATTTGCGAGCTTGAGACTGTTGTGCAATTAATTTTAATGCTTTTCATTGTTTTCCCAGTATTTGTAAGTACAGTAATGTGTGTTTATTTGCTTTTACAGTGTTACGAACAGGTGTTTAACCCACTGGCGATTCCTATCCATTTGCCATTTACGGGTTTCACAGCGATTGTGTTGAATTGTTGCGTCTTTAGCACTGGATTTTTTTTTTGCAGCCTTGAAACATCAAAGGAGGAGATAGGTTGGAGTTACGTTTTTGACAACCGCAGGGATTTTGAGCCTGTAACTCGCAACAGTAATGCAAGTAGCCATTTGAATATCAGTAATATTTACGGCACAAGTAATTGCGATTTGGAAAATTAAATAGGAGCCAAGGTACGTATAGCAAATCTCTTAATTTTTTCCAGTATCTTTGCCAAGAAAAACTTATGGATAAGCACCACCTGACACAAGATGTGCCTGGCTGCTAACCTATATGGATGCCGGCACATCACAGGATCTACTAAGCTATGAATGAGAAGTGTTAGCTGGCTGATCCCTACCTTCACTAGACACAGGCACTGCCAGGAGCATAGGGAGTGGGAGAATGGGGGGACAACCCCCCCCCCCCTAGATTAAATGAATAGGGGACCCAAAAAATAACAAAAATAAACTTAATCATAAATTACCAAGTTTGACCACTAGAGGGCTATGGAGCTGTATGTCTTTCCCATGAATGCTTTGACCCATAATTTATCTTACATAAGAGTAAAGTGACAGAGGTTGGAGTGCGGCCGCTTTGCCATCTCAGAGTGGCACAACCACTGTACCCACAATTATAGGTAATAACCAATGGTACCAAGAGCCACAAACCACAAAACTACATAATTCATAATCACATTGACATTTTGTCCTATAAAGAACGTTGAGATCTGATTAGCACCTTCTGTATATTACTTTGCCTCTCTGCATACATTCATTTATTTTGGTAAAAAACTATTGCTTTTTTCCTTGGCATTGAAGTTACAATAATAAACACAGCCTCTGATTTATCTCATTTTATATGAAATTATGCTGTAGCGGAACCTACTATTTTCGTTTCATACGATCAGCTTCATAAGGTGGGAAGATAAATTCTGTCTGCACAATATTTAATAACTATCACATATATAGTTGTGGACCAAGAGCGCTGTTCCGAACGTTTGCGATGTTGGTCATGCAGTTACGACCTCGCAAAAAGAGGTTGCAACCGTGAACCTTGCAAAGCGAGGCGAGCCAGCAGCGCTGTCACACATGCAAGCCTCGCAAAGCCAAGCGGAGCAGCCACGCAGCACTTAGGCTGCAATGAGCACCAAAGGCACTCATTGCAGCCAGTGGCGCCACCACACATGCGAGCCTCGGATAGGCTCTCTTATTGGGTGGATATGACTATCACAATGCAGGACCAGTAGGACCGGCACGCTCTGGAACTCCCAACGGATAGGCTCTCTTATTGGGTGGGTATGACTATCACAATGCAGGACCAGCAGGACCGGCACGCTCTGGAACTCCCAACGGATAGGTTCTCTTATTGGGTGGGTATGACTATCACAATGCAGGACCAGCAGGACCAGCACGCTCTGGAACTCCCAACGGATAGGTTCTCTTATTGGGTGGGTATGACTATCACAGTGACAACAGGCAGAGGACAGAAATTCTGTTGTTAAAATAGCTTCCCTGAACTAATGAAGTCCAGCTCTCACGCTTGCAATTGTTGACCAGGTCCGCATTTTTATAGGGGATTAAACTGACAACAGTCTGACATTAAACAGCAAACAAACAACGCGTCCACATACCCAACTTAGACCTCCCTCTCCCTTGAGCCTTCCATTAACCACTAATTACCACCAGGCTCATGATGCAGATATCAGCAGAGGGGAATTCCCTAATGTTGCCATCAAGTCTCATCCCTTATCTTAAGTTCCCCCGATACGTGTAGAATGCACAGCTTTCACCCAGGTTGCAAGCAAAGGAATAAGTAAGGGAAACAGATTTAGCTTAGTCGGGGCTCAGCTGGATCCTAGGGACTGGGACGGGTACCATGTCCATTGTCACAATTGGTAATTAAAATGTATTTTATTAACAGATGCTCTCTGTATATTCCTGCATTATGATTCCTCTGTGGGACTTGAATGTATGTCCACCACTATGTACAACCCACCTTCTCTTTCAGCTACTTTCTACTAATTTTCCTTATGTGCTTCTAATCATTTTCCTAACTTTCTTCCTTATTTTCTTTGGCCATGTCTCAGTTTATAGATTAATTCTTTTGATGATCCCTGTGTGGAAATAATAAGAGTACTGATGGCTACTCTAGAGTTTGAAATAATGGAAAAAAATTGTTCTTTGATTAATTAATTTGTTGGTTATATTAAGACATACCTTTTAATTTCCCACTTGCTCATCTCTACATTTTATTTCACTCTCTTTTATTTTCTTCCTCACCTCATTTCATTCTCCCCTTGATCTCGTGGCTACCCGTTGCCATCCTACACAATGTTCTTCCCCACCAGTTTTGGCCTCCTGTACGTTATTCACTCACACATCTATTCCTATACTCTTCTACAGTGCTGGAAGGATTTAATATATAATATTAATCAATAAAGTACCAGCAGATTGATTACCGCCTCTTCAGATGTTTTTTGACGGAGAGATTGTGATGATCGGCTTGGAGCCTACTAGTCAACATTGCAGGGAATTCAAATAGTAGAAGTGAGATAACTAGTTTATAGAGGAACTTTTGATTGTGTTGATGTTTGTGACTAGCTCACCCTGTGATTGGATTGACTCCCACCCCCCAGATTGACCAGTGGGGTATTACAGGGGGCTGATTGAGTTAACTGGATAAGGGCAGGTAATTTAACCATGTTTGTGGGTTGAACCAAAGTTGTATTGTTTTGTTTGCCTATAAATGTCCCAACTTTTCCCAATAAACACTCTTCTAGTGAATATAATCATCTTTTATTTAGTGGTTATAACCTCAGTTTGTTATTTTTAACCCCTTGATTCCTGTTTTGCATCCTGATGGTCCTGGAATAGAAGCTGGTCACCAAGTCCATCCATGCCACAGTCCAGGATTCTGGTAGCCAAATTAGGAGAATTCTGGAGCTGAATCAGAACACCCCCCTCCCCCTGGGTTGTGATAATGTGTCTCCCTAGGTCTGAGCCTATTTTGGACTGCCCAAAAATAAGTCTCTAGAAACAGTATCTTAAACCTTCTATGTCTACTTTAAAAATTTGCTATCTTGAAGAATAACTTCAACTCCTTGTTTCTTCTCTGTAAACACTCATTAATATTAACAACAGGTGTAAACCAGGCATTCATTTTTGATGAATATCCCCATCACTGTATCTCACGCCTGAAAAGATTCTATTAATTTCTTCTAAGATTGCCAAAAGGTTGTAAGACAAGTCTTCTTGAAACTTATAACCTGAACCTTCTCTCTTCTTTGACAAAAATAAATTGTACAGTAGAACACTGCGGTCTTCTCACAAACAGAACTACGGGGAATTGTAGAGTATTGCATTTTATTTGTTAAAATTAGTGACCTGTAAGAGAGTGTTAGAGACAATTTCCAGGTGTTGGCAGCCCAAGAAAGGGACTGCAGGTAGGAATCAGAGTATATAATGAGAGAGCAGTAGGTCTGGAGATGGTTGGGGGAGTATTGTGTGCATCTTGGTCAGTTACAATTTACGATTAGTATTAGAATACAAATATTAACTATTGTACGATGTGAATTATGTGATATGATATATAATATTTATAATTTGCATTATTTATAAAGAGTAGAGTATTTTACCTAGTAAAATGGTTCCCAACATTGGACCACACTACTCAACTCAATAACTACAACAGTTCTAAGGTATACCCATTAAAGGGTTTGAGGATGGGGGGGTTGAATAGGGGGTTTGAGGAGGGAGGTTGAGGTGGGGGTTGAGGGGGGGAGGATGAGGAGGGAGGTTGAGGAGGGGGTTGAGGTTGAGGAGGGGGGTTGAGGATGAGGAGGGGGGTTGAGGATGAGGAGGGGGAGGGGGGTTGAGGAAGAGGAGGGAGGTTGAGGAGGCAGGTTGAGGTTGAGGAGGGGGGTTAAGGTTGAGGATTTTGCTTCAAAGTTCTTTATTTGAAATGTTTCCCCCTGAAATTTCCTTCTTAAAATGAGGTGCGTGTTATACGCCAGTGCGTGTTATATGCCGATAAATACGGTAAATTCGAGCAGGTAGGGAGCTGCAGGCTTGAGATGCAAACCCGTGAACCCTCTGTCGAACGTTGGATGTGCGGTTGTGAACGTAATCAATTAGTCAAACCCGTAGGTACGGGTTTAGATGGAGCCAATGGTTTTCAGAGATCGTCAGAATTAAGTCACTTTAAAATGGAGGTGGGATTTCAAAGCCATACGGGCTTCAATTACGAGTTACAATCGGACCCACATTACAGAAATGATGCAATATTGATAAAGCTGTAAATATTATATTCTAGTCCATGCAAGTTCAATTATATGTATTAACACATTGATTGCCGGGATCGACATAACACGGAAATTAAACAGAAAAAACATATTTTATATTGCAGATTTGTGAGCTTGAAAATGTTGTGCTATTAATTCTAAGCCCTAACATCACTTTCCCTTTTATTATATGTACAGTAGTGTGTGTATATGTGCATTCACAGTGCTACGGATAGGACTTTTACCCTCTACCCGCTCCTCTCTAGCACACGTAGGCTTTTTGCCTCTATTTGCGAGTTACGGGTTTGAACGCCAGTGGTTTTGTTGCAATTTAATAGCGTGATTGGAACTTAACAGTTACGGGTTTGAAAGAACAAAGGATTTCTGGTGCGCAAGTCTAATTCTCAATTTTCTTGCCCCTACCCCGCTAGTCGGCAGAGGGGTTGCTTTACGGGCCAATTTAATAGCTGCAAGACTTGCGGGCTACATTATGGGCTTTGGTTTCAACGTTGAGGGAATTAAATAGGGCTGTTGGACTGTTCTCATGGAACATTGATTGACTTCAGTGAATTAAATGGACATGGAAGGTTATTAAGAAGAGCTTGAAAGTTCATATTTTACTGCCTAAAATCAACCCAATAGTCACTGCTTTAGAGAACAGACCAAAGTAGTTGCTATTTGTTTGATTTTAGGCAGAAAAATATAAACTTTTAAGCACTTCTTAATAAAATAAAGTGCATAAAAGTAAAATAGATACCCAGGGATATTGTATACCGAGTAACATCTAGGAACCCTCCATATCCTGTTGTCACCACAACAGAAAGTTAGAGCAAATGTGTGACTCAGTGTGCTAATTTGTAGCTCAGAGTGCTTGATAATGTTTGGTGTCAGGGATATAACTGCATAATAACACTGGGGCACATTATTTAGCCATCACAGCAATAAACAAGCAAACTGTGTTACTAATTGGTACATCAAAGCAGCTCATTTGTATTTTGTGAGCTTCTCATTTGCATAATAATCATGCATAAATAATGCTGAATATCTCAGAAATAATGTACTTTTGGAAAATGGCTATTATTTAATTCGTTTTCAGTGCTCTTTAATAATAAATAAAACGGAAAAGCAATAAGAAGTTACTTGCCCAATGAGAAATGTACAAAACATGGAGAGCAGGTTCTAACCCATCTATCTCCATGCCAATTTCAGATTTTATCTCGATCTCCCGGAGTTCTAACCTATTTATTTCCGCTCGGTGCAGCTGCTGAGTTTTGCTTTTCAGGCATAATGTTTAGGAAGTCAATATCCCGGAGGGTGATTTGCATAACAAATAAAAACAGGTGCTGCCTCAACATCACTTAGTTTTAAAGATTTTCAGTTTATGTGACAGATATTCCATTAAGAGCTGTTTTGGATGCAGTCTTCCACATAAGTGGATATTTTTAGTAATAATATTAATAAAGACAGATGACCAAACTCAACTCATATTCTTTGATTTAAATGGCTACTGTACAATAAAAAAATAAAAAATAATAAAAATCTACATGTTGTAATATATTTTAGAATTATATATATATATAGTTGAATAATCAGAGCATTGCAGTGAATAGTGATACCTTTTTTATTGGACAAACTCTTTCATAATATAGCAACAAGCTTTTGAGAGATAATGCCTCTCTTTATCAAGTCAAAAAGCGATACTGATATAGATATGAACTAAAAACAGAAAACAGAAAGAGATAAAAAAATAATAATTAATTGGCCAGAGTTAAGTGAGAAACAGACCAGAATTGTAATTAATGTCCTGATAGGTCAGTAAGTCTATAGATCAGGTTGTAGATAAGAACACGGCAGAGTAAAATAAAGAGCAATACATTTCAGCATAGCATGAAGCCTACAAAAAGCAGCAATGGAAGGGGGTGGGAGGTTTGTGGAATGTGTGTGAGCTATAAGACATTAAGATAGTGGGCCAGAAAGCCTAAGTCAATATTAATGTCCATATCCTTTGTATTAATACATTTAATCATTTTTAATTCAAAAGTTTTCCGCTGTTGGATTGTTTTGAAATTCCCTCTGAGTACTTTTATTTTGAGGTTCTGGATGGAGTGATTCTCCTGGGTGAAATGGTGTCCAACTGGTGAACAGTAACTGTCTTCATGGTGCTTTTTGATGGAACTTCGGTGGAGGTTCATTCGCATGTGTAGTTTCTGGCTGGTTTCTCCACTGTAACAGCTCCTTTCACATACAGTACATTGTATCATGTGCACTACATTGGATGATGTACATGAATATGAGCCTCTGATGTTGTGGGTCTTGTTGTTGGGCATGGCTGTGTCCTCTTTGCAGATGTGTTGGCATAGTTTGCAGCGACTTTTATTGCAGGGTTTGGTGCCATTTTCTCTCTATATATATTTGATTTAAACGGCTACTGTACAATACAAAAGTATATATATATATATATATATATATATATATATATATATATATATAAAGTATATATATGTATATATATATATCAACTGGTCAAGGAAGTTAACTTTTCAGGCCTCCTGTGGAAAGGGAGCTTGGTAAAGTCTGTTGCTCACACAAACCCAGTGAAACACTCTGTCATAAGATAGATAGATAGATAGATAGATAGATAGATAGATATATAGATAGATAGATAGATAGATAGATAGATTATTAGATAGATAATGTTCCCAAACTGAGTCTTAAAAAATCCAATATTTTGGCATAACAAAATTACTAAACCTAGCTTTTAAATAGAAAAAATTACTGGAGGCATTGATGATATTTGGTGTGAGACATTTACATTTCTGGAGAGCAGGGCTTGCATCCATTGATGTAGCTTATTTGCTTCTGGGCCTGTGAGGGGGGATGGGGGTGGTGTACATTTCAATCAGATCCAATAGTTGATAAATACTTCTGATTTCTTGCTCTCCTCTGCCTCACCCCTCCCTCTAATGATAAATAAAAAAAAGTGATGCAACGAAGATGAAATAAATATAAATAAAGTCTTGAAATATTGTGATTTTCCTAAACATATTTGTTTTTGGCTTATGCAGCTGTTAATGGTGATACTTCATAAAATAAGGGCTATTTTTCTTAAACTATGTGGTACTTTAACCCAAATCCATCCAAGGTACTTAAAGCCAGTCCTATAATTTCATGTAATCAGATGGCAATTAGGCTCCGGAGCGAATAGTATTTAGCCATCAAAGACAGCCATGGCTCCTGTGCGCATAAACGCAGAACCGTAGAGCCTGCAAAGCATAACGGATATTATCGCTCGTTAAACCTGAACTTAATTTAATGATTTTAATGAGCAATAAAGTCTATCGCACTTTAATGGATAAATTCATATACATGACGCCTTATGTTATATGAAATTGGAAACTTTGATTAACTCCTTGTGTATTTATCACTGGCGCTCACCATGGGGTGTCTTAATAAAACCAACAAATTAAATATTCAAAGAGCAATTTCTTTCCCAGACTCTAGAGCAGTTTTCAATGTCCTTATTATTTCCAATTACAACCCAGCAACCATCAAAGGACTGAATCATTGCTAAGCCCCTATCAACTCCCAACCCTTACTGTAGATAAGGAAAATTAAATCATCCGGTCTACTTCAGAGTTTGGAACAAGTAATAAGATAAAATATATTCATATAAGATTGTAAAGAGAAACCAGCAACCGGTTTGTTTCATATTAACCAACATGAAAAATAAGCTATACATTGTTTTAGCCATGTTTCTTTATGGTAAACCAAACATAGATTGTGATATATGTGCAATGCTAGATAAGGAAGGGAGAGGTGGTCTAAGCATAATAAAACTGGGGTGCATTGTTTTAAAACAGCTAAATAGTATTTAGAAACCACTCATTGGTATTTTGGATAATTTTCCATACTCCTTAACCGCCTTAGTGGCAAGATTACACTGTCAGGGGCTAATCTACACCAGGGCCCATGCTTTGTGAGGGGCCCCTCAGCAGCATCATTCACCCCCTCAAACCCCCCAGGGCCCCGATGCCGGAGCTTCATACAGCAGGGGAGGGGAATTCCTAGTGACGCCATATGACCCTGTAGTATGAAGCTCCGGCAGAAGAAGGATACTCAACCTCTGAGCAATGGGATCCGGGACAGGGACTGCCATGCAGAAGCAAGGGGGGTTGAATAATCATCCATGGCATTTAAAGATTCAGGGGGGTAAATGGTGCCACAAGGGGTCACTGGAGGTGTTGAGGGGTTGAGTGAAGCTCCTGAGGGGGGGGGGGGCTGTTTTTTGTGTGGGAGTGAATGGTGCAACAAGGGGGCCCTGTTTTTGTTCATAGTTTATCAGATAATCAGACCGCCAGGGAGGTTAAAAAATAACTTAAAAATAGGTACAACAAGGGTTCCAGTTGTTTGTCATTAACAATTTTCAGTGGAGATGTTAGATAATTGAATTTAAACATTAAAGGGCCACTTAATTCAGCATACTACTAAGTATCTCCTCCAATTTTCACTGGGAAATCAAATAAAATAAAATAGGTGTTTATATGTGTGTCTGTGGGTGAGGATAGCTTATTGCTATGTGCAATGATCTCATCAAACCAAAATGTAACCTTTATTTTTACTCTAGGTGTGCAGGCACGGAATACTGGTACTTACATAAAACAGGAAAGCCATGGGTTAACTGGTCAGTGCAGATGCTCTACTATCAGTCATAGCCTTCCCCCATAGAGCCTCACACAGTAGGCACAGTGCACTCGGCAGTCTGCTAATTACTCAGGATAGACTGTATCTAAGCAAATATTTAAAATATAAGATTGTTTTGCTGTTATTAGTGTAATTAAAACGATATATAGATCATTTTAACACACAATCATTCAGGTGAGATGTGCTCCCTGATAGGCTAGGACACCACACTGCATATCCAGCCCTTCAGACTCTGTGTCTGAACATACGGCAGAGGGCTGACCCATACAGGGACTATACTAAATACAGAGCTTATAAGCACTCCTTAATAACATCGGAGCCTCGTCTGCAGCGCTCGTGTGCCAGTCACCACTGTCAAGGCTAAATCTGAAGGGAATGTGACCGGAGCGCCATAAATATTTCAGATATCATTCCTCATGCATTAAACGCTCTCACCAATTTAGCGCAGCTAAACTGATTAAAAAACTTCACCGTGTACAGAATCTTAAAGAGACGAGGGGCTATTTCTGTATCAAATTCACTTAAATGACATCCTTTTTTTTATAAGGGAAACAGGTCTCTCTGCGTTCATATTATTCATGCCTTGATCTCGAACTAATTGTGGCAGCAGACAAAGTCTTAAATACAGATCTTCTGGGTACTTTTACCAGGCAGAGTAAAGATTAGATTAATTACAGTTAAAGGCATATGGATGTTACTAGGTATTTAATATACCTATATATCCATTTACTTTTATGTACTTTATTTCATTAAGAAGTGGTTATAAGTTCTGTTTTTACCGCCTAAAATCAAACAAATAGTCCCTGGTAATTTCCCTGATGTTTAGAACGTGTAGCATATTTCTCAAGCAGTGCCAGTAAAGCTGTGCAGTAAATTGGTAGCTACTATAAGCTTCAGCTATATTAGATTTGGTAAACCAGTAAATGTCAGTGTCAGTTGTCTCACAAAACACTTAAGAATAAGCTGAAAAGTTGTTTGAACCTGGTGCTTTTATCCACACCTGGTTGACCTGCCCTATAGCTGAAAGATGATGGAGGGATGTTATGCGTCTTGTAATGCATCTTGTAATGCGCCTTGACACAAAACTAGAACCAGACAGGGGGTCTTGTCTCCTAGGCCTTTCAAGACCTTATCTCCTCAATCCACATAACAAACTGCTACAATTCCTAATGTTGGCAACCAAAAGCCACATGGCCAAACAATGGACATCAGAGTCAATGGACATCCAAGCAGTCAAAAAGCAACTAAGCTTAATCTTAAGAAATAAAAGACTTATAAATATCTTAGCAGACACCATGCCAATATCTTAAACAATGGAAACTAGCAATGGCTAGCCTTTAAGTACAGTATTACCTTTCTATTTCTCACATCTACAGGTTGGGTTTATGTTGTTCAGTGTCCTCATGGACCATAACACACCATGCTGATCCACTCGTTATTTTATGGCAGAGATACTGGAGTGAGTTGCCAGTTCCTTCTCCAGTGGGCCACACCATACAGCTCCTGGTATTCCTAGGTGGGTCCCATCCAAGTACTGACCAGGCCAAACCCTGCACGGCTTCAGGGTGGTGTGACCTATTAGTTCCCAGACTGGAATCGAACCCAGGTTGCAGCAGCAAAAACACCAAATCCTACCCACTGGACCACCAGAGAACCCATACCTACAACTACTACCCAAACAGCTTAATATCTTCTTGAATATATAATCTAATTTCCCCAGTAACATTCCTCCTGATTCACTTCCATGCCTTTAACTTCCAAAATAGAGGGATAAGTGATAACAATCGGACCAAAATTATATTTCTTACAAGAAGAACTAAATCTTAAACTCCCAATATCCATGATCTAATATACATAAATATTCATAAATAACTCCCACTTTATTGCCAAAATTCACCCAAATACTATGACATAGCTTGGAGATGGGAAAATGGAGGTGTAGTAAAAAGTGACAAATACTTTTGGGTAACAAAAAGAGAAAAAATGAGAATATTAGAAGAAGAATGTTTTATTATAGTTGATGTTAATCTTTATTGACAATTATATCAAAGAATACATTTTTTTGTGATAGGTAATCTTATGTATTAAACTTTCTAAAACATCTCCTATAACAACAAATATTACAACTGTATGTTTTTGACGGTACTTGCTTCTTTAAAAAAAAATTAAATGAGAAAAAATAAAAAAATTAGACCAATACAGTGACCCGTTAATCGGACTGTGTATCTGCCATCGTTGGATAAGAAATGGCAATTTGGGATTGTCAAAGTAAGGGAGAACCGGAAACATGAGGTTATCAGTATAAGAAGGAACTTGCGGGGGGTGGAGCCACATTTTAACCTTGAGCAAATTGTGGGATCTTCAATTTGTGTTTGTTTAAGCAAATTACATTGTATCTGCTAATTTACCAAAACGCTGGCACTTATAGATGCCATATCCCATAATGTAGATAGAACTTCCTGTGCAGTTTCCTCCCACTTCAGGAAGTTGTTTACCAGAAACCAGAATGGTAACGCCCACAGCAGTATCATTTCATAAAAAAGGTAATAAGTTATAGGCTGTTTTTATTTTTCCATTCTAAAAACATTCTGTATATTTTCCCTTCCTTGACAGCCCTACCCTGTTATGGTCACGGCACCAGTGCGGTGACCAACCGCTAGATGGCGCTGCCGATATTCCAGTGCCATATCATAGAGTCAAGGCATAGGTAAACTGTTAGGGTTAGGGTGAGAGTTAGGGTTAGTTTAAGGGTTAGGCTGCCATTCCAGCTACTAGGAAGTGTTGAAGAAACTGTGTAATCAAAGTCTCCTCCTATTTTAGGAAGTTGATTAATACAAACCCAAATGGTAGCTCCCACAGCAGGATAATTAAATGTAAAAGGTAATACATTTTAAGTTTTCTTTTATTTTCCATTCTGTTTATTTTTCCTCCCTCACCTTGATATTAAAACCACATTCTAGTATGCTCCAGGCTACCAGGAAGTTTTGAAGACAAGACTTCCTGTGAAATCAAAGTCTCCTCCCACCACAGGAAGTTGTTTACCAGAAACCAAAAATGGTAGATCCCACAACAGGATGCTTGCATATAACAGGTAATACATTGTAGGCTGTATTTTATTTAGCATTTTGTATATTTTCCCTCCCTCCCCTACCTTCATATACGGTTATTAAATCCACAACCCCACAGGCTC
Organism: Discoglossus pictus; assembly: GCA_027410445.1. Classification (NCBI taxonomy): domain Eukaryota; kingdom Metazoa; phylum Chordata; class Amphibia; order Anura; family Alytidae; genus Discoglossus; species Discoglossus pictus. Next base: position 11,605,709 of record CM050171.1, on the reverse strand, counting down.
CAAGACACCAGGAAGTGATGTAAACAAACAATATGGAATTCTCTATACATCCATACAAAAAAAAATGTATTACATTTAAAAATTGTAATCAGAATTGTAACATGATTTTTTTCTCATTGTGAAGAATGTTATGAAGAAATTAATGATAAAAAAATAAAATAAAATAATAACACAGAAGCTATTGTTGTCACTTTGTTACATTCTTCACAAATGTTAACTTTTTTCCTAAACTACATTGATCATTTAATGTTGATAATTTCTTGCTTTTAAGCATGAAATATTAATTCATCACATGACATCTCCAGGTTATAATGCGTGGGAGATATGTGATTACGGAAACATTAATATTTCAGAATTAGACACATATGTAAAAGCCCCTGATTAATCAAACACCAAGATATGATCTTCTATTAAAATGACTGATGACCTCAGATTGTTTAGCCAACGAGGGACAAATTTATCTAAATTATTTTATTACACAGGAAAAATCTGAGAAGAAATAATTATATCCTACAAAATGCTTTGAACGAGGCCATCTCCGTGCCATAAAAAGAATTTGAGCCGAGCAGAGCCGCTCTCACACCCCGCGCTGCCTTCTTCTGTATCACATTATCTTATCTCTTGGGATGTTCAAGGTCACTGCAGTGATAAACCATCTATTAGGAGGAAATAATTCTGCATGTTGCAAAAACAGCATATTTTACCTAGCAGGGTTATTGAGGAATCTCAGGAGAATATATGATTTTATGATTGATGATCATGTTTACTTGTACAAACCATACCCTTCTATTTAGAGTAGAAATAGTCTACAAGAAAACAATCCAAGAGCAAGATAAAAGGTCTCAGGAAATATATTAAAACAAAAAAGGTGGCGGTCATTATCCATAAATAAATACATATAAATAAATAATAAAAAAATATATATTTTTATAAAAATATATATTGTTAAAACAAAACTGTATTCAATAATTACAAATTAATTAAACACTGTAATTATTTATTTTAAACTATCTCAAAAAACTTTTTGTCCATCATCAAAATTATAAATATTGCACTTCAGTGGTTCTTTAAAATAAGATGTACTAAAAAAAAAAAAATGTAGAGACTTGACGCGTTTCGTTTTTTTTGGACTTCATTAGTGATTATATATATGTATACTGTGTATAAGTGCTGCCGGCACTGGGGAGCTACAGTTGATTGAGGGAACTATGAATGCCAACATGTACTGTGACATACTGAAGCAGAGCATGATCCCCTCGCTTTGGAGACTGGGCCACAGGGCAGTATTCCAACATGATAACAACCCCAAACACACCTCCAAGACGACCACTGCCTTGCTAAAGAAGCTGAAGGTAAAGGTGATGGACTGTCCAAGCATGTCTCCAGCCCTAAACCTTATTGAGCATCTGTGGGGCATCCACAAACAGAAGGTGGGGGAGTGCAAGGTTTCTAACATCCACCAGCTCTGTGATCTCATCATGGAGGAGTGGAAGAGGACTCCAGTGGCAACCTGTGAAGCTCTGTGTTCTGTAAATATAACTACCTTGGCAAAGGAGGAGTTAAATACAGTGATCTATAAATGTAGAATTGTACAGTGTTTTGAAAAGTGTTCTTGTATGAATCCATTTTAAAACTTCTAAGATAAGCCGAAATAAAAAGTCTTTGGTGCAAGGCAAAGTTGCCTGGATCCATATGAAAAGTGTTAGTCCATCCATTTGATAGTTGGTTGCTGCAACTCTCATTTCCCTCTGTGATTTTAGATGAGATGGTGTTGCAGCATGATGAGTTAGAGTTATCAAGGAGACAATGTACTGGCAATCTCTGTGGTAATATCTCTATACACGTTTCACCTACTGTAAGGCTTCTTCAGGATGAAGACTGATCCAAACAAAAGTTCCTTTTAACAAATGATTCTACATGTTTCAATACTAAGGGGCTGAAAAGTTTACTTGCACCTCACTTCTACCTAACTCAGTGTTACGACCTAATCGTTTTCTAAAGATGGAAGAGAAACAAACCCACAAGATCTCCGGTATTGTTTATATGATCCCTGTTATAACCCCCTTCCATTCCAGTGTATTCATAACTAGGAACATATGGAAAGGAGATAAGACATGGTTTCATTAACTATGTAGACAACATGGGGAGTAAGTTTAACCCATCTGTATATATTATTGTTCAAGCATGAGTTGTTTATCAAGAGTACACAGAGAACTGAATATCTTAATGGTATAAAAAAAAAGGACAACCTTGGAGAAATCTCCAACTTCCTACTTTGGAATCCAGATTCCGTCATGAATGATGATGTTTGGATAGGATGGTATTTCCAATGAGTCTGACCCATATCATACAAAGATCACACTATTTGTACTGTCAGCGGTGGTAGATCGCATGTTTTAGACCCCGAGTTTGCCTTAAGGGAGTTGAATTCTTCCAAGATATAGCACAGTTCAAAGGGCATTAGATACTATAATTGCCAATCTGGGTTCCCTATGAAGGGTAAAACATGGTGGCTGTCAATAATGTACTTACTTTAACCATTTACGGTGTCTACTCCAACAAAATCTATTATCTTGGTTTAACCTTTCCTATATTATATCCTAAATGAAAAAAAAAAGAAAGAAAAATAAAAATAAATATATATATTCCTTTAAGTTTTTTATTTCGTTTTTTAACTTATTTCTCCAAGAGTGTGTTGTTGAAATAAGCAATATACTGACATAAAATAGTTATCACCATCCCTGTTGTAGACCAAAATGGAAAATCCAATTCTGAAGACTTGCATTATTACATGGCAAGAGGTTACTGATGTGTCAGGCGGGGATCACATGGGATACAGGAGTGAATCTGGAAGCAAAATGCATTTTTATCTAATATAATGGCACATAATATAATTGCAACACAAAATTCTTTTTTTTGCTATATTCCAGAAAATTAACTCCTATAGAACACAAAATATATATTCAGTGTTGGAGAGATGTCAGCCGGCAAGTGGCAACATTTTATCACCCCAGCCCTACACTATTCACGTTGCTGTTAGTATGGTATATATTGTATCTACATCCATTAGCAGAACATGATTTATTAATTGGACACTGAACCACCCACATTTACCACATCATGCATTTAAAAGCACATTACTGTGTGTTTTATTGCTTGAGCGATCTCAAGTCTTGTAGAATTTTAATTCCTGAGCAAAGTCATCTTTTGAAAATCGAAGAAACTAGCAATTCTTTTTACACAAACACGAAACAAGTGCAGCTTTATATATATATATATATATATATATATATATATATATATATATATATATACATATATATATATGCATGTGTGTGTGTGTATACGTGCATATATATACATATATATATACATACAGTATATATATATATATATATATATATATATATATATATATAAATAGATAGATAGATAGATAGATAGATAGATAGATAGATAGATATAGCATATATATATATATATATTTATTGCACCAAATTCAACTGTAGTGACATTATCAAGGGGTGTAGGAATCAAACTATATATATATAATCAAATAATTTGAATATTGCAGTATATAATGAGACCTTTTTTATTGCATAAACATATTAGTCATTCTATATATATTCAATTAGATTACTGGACATGGGCACTTTACTATATATATATATATATATATATATATATATATATGTTCCAGGTTAAACACCTGGGTTTGTGGGAGGGGCCCTCTCTTACCCCACCTCTTCCCATGGGAGGGGCCTTCAGCCTTATAAGCTCTTTCTGTCCACATTCCCTTGCTTAATTCATTCCTGAGCCTGTGCCTGCAGGTTGTGTCTCTGCGCTGTCTCGCGTTTTTCAGCTTTCCTGGCCTCTTCTCGCAAGCTCCAGTTGCTTTTTGGGCCTTTCCCCATGGTCATCTAAGGTAAGTTGTCTACTCTTTCTAAGCTATCCAAGTCCAAGGTTCAGCCGTCACTTTCCATGCTTAGTTCTGGCTTAATCTACCAATTTTGTCAACTCTTCTATACCTTCTTTGGTGGTTTTGGACCTGAATTCACCAAGTTGCATCCCTTGTCCATGTCCAAGGCTTTGTTAAGTCTTCGCAAATTTTGGCCCAAATCTACTAGGTTCTTCAACTTTCCTGTACCTTTTTGTGGTGGATTTTACCTGAATCAGTGTGGGTTTTACCTAAATCGGCTAAGATTACGACCCTCATTCTTGTCCATGGCTCCAGTCTAAGGCTTTCGTAAGCCTCCTTTGGAGATTTTGGCCCAAACCTGCCATCCTTCCACCTTAAACCAGCCTTTGCAACCTCAACTCATTCACACTCTCTACATGACCCAAGCCAGCCCTGACAGGCTTACGACATCTACGCTATCATACGACCCATACCAGCCTTCGTAGGCATTACCTTGTTCACTCCTTCCATAAGTCTCAAAACCAGCCTTCGCCGGCTCACTTCCATCACACTTCATAAGTCCCCACAAGTCCTAATGCTAATGCAACCCTCCGCCAGACTTCAATACTATCACGCTTTCATTGCCTTCCTTCCTCTCCTCACCATCACTTGGACCTCGGCCCTCTTTGCAGGCCGGATAGGGTGTAGCAATCAGCCACACCTCAGCTACATGAGTAGAGGGGCCCGACTGCAAATTTATTTTTTTGCCCGGGCCGAAATGTCCGTGAGGGCATTCCCATCACTGGAGAGCAATGGTTCAACGCACTCGAACGTTAGGAGAGGGACCCAACCACAAATAAATATATACAGTGGATATAAAAAGTCTACACACCCCTCTTAAAATGTCAGGTTTCTGTGCTGTAAAAAAATGAGACAAAGATAAATCATTTCAGAACTTTTTCCACCTTTAATGTGACCTATAAACTGTACAACTCAATTGAAAAACAAACTGAAATCTTTTAAGTAGAGGGAAGAAAAATAAAAAAATAAAATAATGTGGTTGCATAAGTCTGCACAGCTTCTTATAACTGGGGATGTAGCTGTGTTCAGAATTAAGCAATCACATTCCAAATCGTGTTAAATAGGAGTCAGCATACTCCTGCCATCATTTAAAGTGTCTCTGATTAACCCCAAATAAAGTTCAGCTGCTCTAGTTGATCTTTCCTGAAATGTTCTTAGTCGCATCCCACAGCAAAAGCCATGGTCCACAGAGAGCTTCCAAAGCATCAGAGGGATCTCATTGTTAAAAGGTATCAGTCAGGAGAAGTGTACAAAAGTATTTCCAAGGCATTAGATATACCATGGAACACAGTGAAGACAGTCATCATCAAGTGGAGAAAATATGGCACAACAGAGACATTACCAAGAACTGGAGCTCCCTCCAAAATTGATGGAAAGACTAGAAGAAAACTGGTCTGGGAGGCTACCAAGAGGCCTACAGCAACATTAAAGGAGCTGCAGGAATATCTGGCAAGTACTGGCTGTGTGGTACATGTGACAACAATCTCCCATATTCTTCATATGTCTGGGCTATGGGGTAGAGTGGCAAGACGAAAGCCTTTTCTTACGAAGAAAAACATCCAAGCCAGGCTACATTTTGCAAAAACACATCTGAAGTCTCCCAAAAGCATGTGGGAAAAGGTGTTATGGTCTGATGAAACCAAGGTTGAACTTTTTGGCCATAAATCCAAAAGATATGTTTGGAGCAAAAACAACACTGCACATCACCAAAAGAACACCATACCCACAGTGAAGCATGGCGGTGGCAGCATCATGCTTTGGGGCTGTTTTTCTTTAGCTGGAACTGGAGCCTTAGTTAAGATAGAGGGAATTATGAACAATTCCAAATACCAGTCAATATTGGCACAAAACCTTCAGGCTTCTGCTAGAAAGCTGAACATGAAGAGGAACTTCATCTTTCAGCATGACAACGACCCAAAGCATACATCCAAATCAACAAAGGAATGGCTTCACCAGAAGAAGATTAAAGTTTTGGAATGGCCCAGCCAGAGCCCAGACCTGAATCCGATTGAAAATCTGTGGGGTGATCTGAAGAGGGCTGTGCACAGGAGATGCCCTCGCAATCTGACAGATTTGGAGTGTTTTTGCAAAGAAGAGTGGGCAAATCCTGCCAAGTCAAAATGTGCCATGCTGATAGACTCATACCCAAAAAGACTGAGTGCTGTAATAAAATCACAAGGTGCTTCAACAAAGTATTAGTGTAAGGGTGTGCATACTTATGCAACCATATTATTTTATTTTTATATTTTTTCTTCCCTCTACCTAAAAGATTTAAGTTTGTTTTTCAATTGAGTTGTACAGTTTATAGGTCACATTAAAGGTGGAAAAAGTTCTGAAATGATTTATCTTTGTATCATTTTTTTTACAGCACAGAAACCTGACATTTTAACAGGGGTGTGTAGACTTTTTATATCCACTGTATGTGTTACTGAGAGATGGGCACTGATTGATTAGTATAAGAAACAGCACAGCAAGTACAGTAGACTCTGGCATTCATGCCCTGCAGAGGGCAGACCCATCTAGGGACTTTTTGTTTGGTTTTGGCCAGTAAAAACAGAGCTTATAAGCACTTCCTAATAAGATAAAGTACATAAAAGTTACTAGATACATAGGTATATTACATACCTAGTAACATCCAGGAACCCTGCATGTCCCTTTAATTATTGAAAAACTCCTGATTGGTGATTTCTTGGCCCCCAACACCTGCCCATCACCATCTAATAGTGTAACAAGACATCTGGAAGTAACATGCAGCATATGTGGAGCAGATGCCTCTACACAAAGCAGAATTCATTTTTGCTGAAACGACTTCATGCTGAAAATACACACGTTGCATGTAGATATCGTCCGTCTCATACACAGGGGCACAAATAACAGAGCTAAAGAAAACAACCCCCCTGGAAGAAAACACACTATCACATCTTAAGAATTCCAAATGGCTTATTGGGTGATGGGATGGCTTCTTGGGTTTTATGAAGGATGTGTAAGAAAAATTTAATATAAATATTTATAAATATTATCCTGCAATAAAGGGACCCAAAATCAAGATGTTTTTATGTTTTTCCTAAAGAGCATGACAAACTATCTATGTTGTGTTATCCATTTTGATCTGTAGCGAATCAGTCCTGGGCGTGACTGCTAGATAACATTGGGGGTATTTATTTTTGACCACTACAAGCAGACTGTAATCCTAATTACCACATCAAAGCAGCTAATTAATATGCATGAGCTGCTCATTTGCATTTGAGTTCAGCAAAAACAACATATAATTTCCGTGAATTTATTCAAGTTAGAAAAAAATAGATAACACAATGTACAGACAGTTTTTCATGCTCTTTCATAATAATATATAAAACCAACTTGATTTTGGGGTGACAGAGTCCCTTTAAGTCAGGTGCCATTTTTGCTCTATTTCCAAGTTTCTCTGGTTTATAGACAATGTCATTATTTCCAATCATCCTTCCATCAAGATGAAGTGAAGCAGGGTGGGAGTTTTTATCTCCCTTTAAGGTCAATAACTGACATTGCTGATAAAGAAATCAGAAAAGAAGATAATATTATTTACTTAGAAAAAGCAATTAATATTATCTTCATATTAAGCGTATCTCAATCTATGCAGGTCTCGTTTGTTTTTATGAAGGGTCGAAATAGCAGCAATGAGAATCTGATACAGTGACTTATTAAAGACTCGTGGTGATCTAATTTAAGTCATATATATCAAATTAATTAACAAATAAGAATAAAAAATAAGAATACATATCAGTGAAATTTAATAGACTTAAAATTTGAGTAAAATACACATCTGCACACAAAACGTTTCAACTTTGCAGGGCTTCCTCCCACTTTGTACCAAATAACAAGTCAGAGTAAACATTCCGCTTGGTGCCACTGTAAATTAGGTTCTCACACACACATATATATATATATATATATATATATATATATAGTAGACTCTCAGTTTACCAGAACTCTCAAGCAACCAGAAAAAAATGGAATACTGTACTTGAAATAAAAATGTAATTTTACAAGGCTCAACAAATGCCAGGAGCCAGGTTGTCCGGCCACGAAATGCTTCCAGGCACCTAGATGTCATCCACTGTACGTCTCTGTAATTCAGTGTTCCCTGGAAGCAGACAGGCATGAGTGACTGAGCCAGGGCAGTGTTGGGGTTACATTCCCCGGGCATGAGTGACTGAGCCAGGGCAGTGTTGGGGTTACATTCCCCGGGCATGAGTGACTGAGCCAGTGTTGGGGGTACATTCCCCAGGCATGAGTGACTGAGCCAGGGCAGTGTTGGGGTTACATTCCCCGGGCATGAGTGACTGAGCCAGTGCAGTGTTGGGGTTACATTCCTCGGGCATTAATGACTGAGCCAGGGCAGTGTTGGGGTTACATTCCCGGGCATTAATGACTGAGCCAGGGCAGTGTTCGCGTTACATTCCCCCGGGCATGAGTGACTGAGCCAGGGCAGTGTTGGGGTTACATTCCCCGGGCATGAATGACTGAGCCAGTGCAGTGTTGGCGTTACATTCCTCGGGCATGAGTGACTGAGCCAGCGCAGTGTTGGCGGTTCAGAACCGCACCCTCCAGCCGAACGTACCTGTGTGTAAGTGAAGAGTGAAAGCTGCTGCTGCTAGAACAGCCCTCACTGACAAATATACTTAGCAGAGCATCATCTTGGCCTCTTGTATATGTAAATCTCAAGCCACCAGAAACTACATTTATCCGGCATCTACCAATCCCATGGGTAGCCGATAACTGAGAGTCTACTGTATATATTATGAGTGGAATTCTTTTGCTTTGGGAAAACATTTAGCCTAATTGAAAGACTATATTAAGTCAGGGGCAGAACTATCACTGTTGTATTGCACCAGGGCCCTCTAACTGTCTTAATCTATTTGTCCTAGCCCCCAATTTGAGCATCCTACGGGGTATCTGGATGAGATTCATTGGTGGTTCGGCAGGTCGTGTTATCCTTCCCCTACCCGTACTTTTTCTTGACAGTGGAGGGAATCCCAAATGACATCACACACATGGAATATCACTACCTGCTGAACCACCAAAGAACTCCCCCTAGGAGGCCACAATAATAATGTGTATATATATATATTATATAGTCTATACATATATATAAATATATATGGCACTGAAGGGGCCGAACACACAATACAATTGCACCACCATCCTCCATTGACTAGCTCTACCACTGTACCAAGTGGCTTTTTTATAAGCTAATTAATCAGTTTGTTTGAGTATTATTTATTTTACATTGTAAAAACATTTTGCCTTTATTCGAGCCTTCAAAGGAGCATGTGATCACTTCAGTGGTCCGTTAATTTTCCAGAGAAAACATGAAATAACTGCTTTAATTTCAGCACTTAAACTATACGGTATAATTTGTTTCCTGACTGTGCGGCCCCTCCATCCACCTGTGTATGTGTACATAGGAACACACAGAATAAAGAGCCCGCAGCTTGAGGTCCCTTTAATGATACCTTTATGTCTAACTCAGATCTCTTGGGAGGTTGTTTATAATTTAATTGAAGTATTCTCTTTATTCACACATCATATTATTTGATGATTTTACAGGATTAGAAGCAAACACAAGAAGCTTTTCTTTAAAAGAGAGAAATTATGTTTAATTTGAAACAGCACTCCCTCTCTCTCCATAAAACTACTCCGGCTCCTGTTGATCGTTTACATCTCACAGTAATTTCCATAAACGGGACTTCTTTTTTTTATATAGTTTTATCAACCACAAATTTCGAGTGAGAGAAGACGTCCACCATGCAGGGTACAACCAGAAAAAATAGTACATTTATATTTATATACCTAAAAATAAGTAAATAAATGTATTTCCTGCTTGAAATTATTACAGTGTTTGCACTGCACTCTGGGAAACTGGGTATGGCATGCAGAAGAGCCCACAATGCATTTCACTGCAGAGTTCAGTCAGAGCTCCCTCTGTGTCTTCCGTCATCTTGAGACGGTGATGCAGACACTTTGTGTGATTTATCTTGGGACAACATAGCAGAGGAGAATAGTATGTATGGGAAATAATTTAGGCATGCCTCATAGTATCAAGACAAAAAAGACTGAAATATTTGCATGTGTTAACATTTTTTATTTTATTTAAGGGTAAAAAAATGGTATTTAGTCTACAAACCTCTTTTGGAACATTGTCTAATTGGATGTATTATGATTCTGCACCAGCTGAGTTATGGGGTTACTCCGTCTATTGGCTGTACCTGACATAGCTATTAGCTATATCAGATCCAGCCAGTAGAGGGAGTAATGAATGTCTCCATAGAACTCCATAACTCAGGTGGTGCAGTATCCTGACACACCCTAATTAGAATTAGTCAGAATTAGGTCTTGCGTTTGTTTCAAAAGTAGTTTGTACAGGGAATTAAATAACAGATACAGCCAGTAGAGGGAGTAATTAATGTCTCCATAGAACTCCACAACTCAGCTGGTGCAGTATCCTGACACACCCTAATTAGAGTTAGTCTGAAAGAGGTCTTTAATTTGCTTCAAAAGCAGTTTGTGCAGGGAATTAAATAGCAGATCCAGCCAGTAGAAGGGGTAACTGATGTGTCCATAGAACACCATAACTCAGCTGGTGCAGTATTCTGACACACCGTAAGTAGAGTTAGTAAGCAAGATGTCTTGAGTTTGTTTCAAAAACAGTTTGTACACAGATCTAAATAACAGATCCAGCCAGTAGAGGGAGTTACTAATATCTCCATAGAACACCATAACTCAGCTGGTACAGATACCTGATCTATTCTAATTAGAGTTAATCAGAATTAGAGCTTGTTTCAAAAGCAGTTTGTACATGGTATTAAATAACAGATGCAGCCGGTAGAGGGAGTCACTAATGTCCCCATAGAATACCATAACTCAGCTGGTGCAGTATCCCGACACACTCTAATTAGAGTTAATCAGCAAGATGTCTTGAGTTTGTTTCCAAAGCAGTTCGTACAGGGAATTAAATAACACTTTTGCTCTCACTTTCCATCCAAAGAAAAACAAATTGTGATAATTAAAACCTGATCTTCTAAATGTATTTTAGTAAACTTGTGACATTGGAGTTTTCAGTGAAGATAACACTTTTTAATAAAGAAAAAATAACGCAGAAGAGATAATTGAACACCCCTATATTTGTAAATAACGCAACACAGGCGCTGCATTATAAATACAATGTAACCCGTATATCACCTTGAATCAAAGACAAATTATATTTCTTTTGAAATCTTTATAGTAATTGCAAAAATATAGTGTTAGTTTATAGAACAAGACTGAACAGTGATGTTGTGCAATGCCTTAAGATGTTTGGTGCATTAGATCAATAAAGTTGTTAAATCTCCTTCATATGTAATTTATATGCACAGCTGGAGGCTGGCGCTCAGGTCTATAAAATCCTTGAGATATAAAAGCCAGAGATGAATATTTATCAAAATGACTTCTTATTTTCTGCAGTCCGATTAAAATTTGGAAACATTATGAAAAATAGTAAATTTAAAAAAGAAGATATTGTAACTAGTGATTCACACAACATGTTACTAATGTGATACTGAGAAGGGTTAAACCTACTTAAAGTACCACTGTGGTTTAGGAAAATGTTCACATGCTTGTAAAGTATGAGATATTAACAAACCATAAGCATAAAATATTTTTAGGGAAATAATTATTTTTGGATACTCTGTTATTGTGTTGAAAATTCCATCTTGGGGTGTGTGCTTATCTACTGAATGGAGGAGGGAGAAGCGAGGCAGCTTTGTTATACCACTGAAGTGTGAGATATGCTTTTAGTATTTGACATCTAAATAGTTGCAAGGATAATTGCAAGCCCTGTTCTTGCAGTCATGTAAATGCCCCTCTGACATGGACAACCTTCACCAATTCTACATATAAGCCTCAACAAACAGATAGAGAAATGTTCCCTTTTTCAAAAGACAATCACAATAATAAAAACACAGTTTCCTTCCTTATGTAAAGCCTAGTTAGAAATTCTCAAGTGAGCATGCTCAATATCATCAGGCACCCTGTGCCATTCAGGAACCTATGGAGTATTCCCCTTGGAATGGATCTCTAGACTAACGGGGTCACTATGTTTTATACAGGTGGTTGCTTTACTATGTTAAGATACTTGACGCAATTTAATTGTGGCTCACACTTTGATTGATTATGTTAGTGGTAAAACATGCCTGCAGTTTATAATTCATGTTATACTGGACCAAGTTTATGGAGGTGTAAAAAAGTTATTGTTTGCAATGGCAGATCTTCAGAGGGCCTCCATATTGAGCTGGACAATGCTTCAGCTACTTTTAAATAATAGAAGAGTTCTGTGCTTGAAGATATCCTGTGCAGAGATGGAAACAAACAGAATATAGATCCATCCTTCCATCCATCCATCCAATCATCCACCCATCTATCCATCCATCCAATTGTATACCCATCTATCCATCCTACCATTCATTCATTTATCTATCATCCATCCATCTATTTTTCTCTATCTACACTATCTATCTATCTATCTATCTATCTATCTATCTATCTACCTATCTATCCCCTACCTATCTACCTACATATCGACCTATCGACCTATCTATCTATATATCTATCTACCTATTTATTTATCTATCTATCTATCTCTATCTATCTCTATCTATCTATCTTTATATATCTACATTGAGAGCACATTTTGCATAGACCAGCATTTTAGCATAAAACTCCAAGAGCATTGCATTTTAGGAATTTTAGACCTTTGAGCCTGCTATAATAACCCATCCTTTAGGCACAGCACAGGATGGATATGGTTGTGTTGGTAACTCATACATAGGGTAACTAAGATGCTGCACTAAAAAAATCTGATGGATGGATAGATGGATAGATAGATAGATGGATAGATGGATAGATGGATGGATGGATGGATGGATAGATGGATGGATAGATGGATAGATGGATAGATGGATAGATGGATAGATGGATAGATAGATAGATAAATAGATAGATAGATAGATAGATAGATAGATAGATAGATAGATAATCCCTAAAACATTTAATTTTTTTTATTTCTTAATGATATTTTTCTTTTCATCAAAAGACCTTGTAATTGAGTAAATCTCAATGAATGCAAAACAAAAATTCTATCCGCCACACATATAACACTAAAATGAAAATAATTAGATATGTTGCTTCGTGAAGTAAGAAATAAAATGCTAGTTCCTTGGGACAAATACAATTTATTTTGATACTATATTATTGTGACCGTGAATGTATTCAGCTATATTACCATAACATCAGTACATGTCATTTTTATGATCCACCTCTTGCATATAACAGCAGAAGCAAAGACACAGTAACACATGCAAAACTACTTCCATATTCATCTATCCTTATATTCCGGAGTTAGTCGCAGAAAATATCTAATGGTTATTTAATCTACTTTTCATCAAAGCACTGATGCATGGTAGACTCATCCTTTAAGTGTGCCTAGAGCGGCACAGAAGTTCATGTCAGGACTCAAGAGACTGAGACAATTATTACAGTTCAAATCCTATTTTTCATCCAAAATCAAAGGCTATATATTTATTAAAGGTGTATGATATTTAAATCATTCCATCACTGTAGGAGGTCTGCTAAGCTACTCATTTCTGAATGACGCAGGGCAGTATTTTTATATTTAAAAATGGATTGTGGATTGGATGGAACCACATGGTCTAGTTAGAAACTTACCAAGTACGGGTTTAAAGATGTGATACCAGTTCCTCAATTTATGCTGTAAAGTTATAGGATCACTATGGTATATTTTTCTATATGGTCTTATACAATTGCTGATGTTATTAGTTTGTTACAAGCTGCTACCGAAGGATCAATATCTAAAATCCCATAACACTGCTTAGATAGAAAAAATGTGAAATAATGCTATTAAAAATGTAATTTTTATTAATTATGATAAAGAACAATAACACAATATATATAATAAAATAAAAAATATTAAAAGCCAAGCAAAAAAAAATACTTAATTATTTATTACCATAAAGAAGGTATACTAGGATCTCCAAAGATATTCCTCCTGACTGGAAGGCCCAGTCTTTTAAAATAAGAGGATGCACGCATGAAGTTGGTCAAATTTTGTTTTGTGAAATACATTTTATGTGAATATACTTATTATAAAAATGTTATTCCACATTCAACGGATAAATGTAAGTCACCAACATGAGCTCATCTTTTTGTACCAACCATATCACTATGAAATATTATAACCTGGCACATATAAGTTTTTCAAATTGAGAAATATTCCCAAATATTGGACTGTATCATAGTATGTGACCACCCTGGCTTTACTGTATAATAAAGAAGCTCAAGTAGAGTAAAAGTGACTTAAATTAATAGAATAATCTGCTATAAACCATAAAATAGACTCTCTATCCTAACGACCAGAAAAAGAATGTCATCAACGAAACTTGTATGTTGGATACTTCTTGAAGGCCATGTATCAAATCCAAAAGCACAATAAAGGTGGAACATATTAACTACACATTTTTCTAATGTACCACATATTATAAAAGGGCATTAAACAATATAGTATACCAAATTGGTAAAAAGGATATATCTTTATGTGAAGTGTTGGTAAACCAAATAACAAAATTAAGCTCCAAATTTTTCTAAGGATATTTTCAATACTAGACTTTTCTACTAGAATTTTCTAGATATTCATTCTTGTTAAAAAATCTGTACAAAACAATAATTTATGTGATACCAAGTTTTTTGATACCAAGTTAGTGTCCAGTGGGCTAGCTGACTGTTTCTCCCTGGAGAATTGTATGGGCAAAATGTAAGTTATTTAAAATATTGTACTTTGTGTTTTAGAGGGCTGACAATTCTCATAAATTAAGGATGATCTCCCATGATACATTATCTAGCAAAACCCTTCCAACTTGTATATAAAGGCTCTATTCAGACTCCTTTTGGTATTCTATAAATGATTTAACTAGGATAATAATTTAATTGTATATCCATTTAAATGTAATTGTGATATAACATTTGTACTTACCTCTAAGAAGCTCTGAAACGAACAGATTCTTACCTTCTGGAACCTTCCTCATTCTGTCTGTTCTCTTTAACAAGAGCCACCATCTTGCACAGCTGTCATGCCCATATATGGTAGGGACAGTTGCCAAAAAGAAAGTGAAGTGCATGGAATCTGCTGGACGTGGCATTATAATGAGAGGTTAAAGCCCCTCCCCTGTGACCATAACTTTAGGTCACAGCTGTGTAAAATGGTGGCTATCACAAGACAGAACGGGAGGAAAGGGGGAGGCTCCATATGTGAAGAATTTGTTATTTTGGGGACTTCTTAAAAGTAAAATTTACATTTTATGTCATAATTACATTAAAATAAAATTACATAAATTTGTTGACTAATCAAAATAAATATAAATAATAAATGTAAAAAAAAGATTAAAATAATTATTCAAAAAAATGCATAAAGAGACCCTTTAAAAAAGAGGTTTGGCCCTGAACCAAATAAATTGGAGGTGGTTACATTAACTACTTCACAATGATCTTATTCAGTCTTTTTATGTTGTCTATTCCAAAACTCAACAGTCAATAATAATAAAAAAATATATATTTTCAAGAATATAAGACATTAGTATAACTTCATAAAAAGTGAACAAATATCTTCAAAAAAGAAGCATTCTCGTCAATGCTAAAAGAGCATTTTGATGCAAGTCATTTAGTTTGTGAACGTTTCCATGCCAGGGAATCCTCGCAAATGGTTCTCTACACTCAATTACCAGTCTATATATCTAAAGTGAGAGGGCTGGGATGGCAGCTTTTAATGGGCTACAAAGCACTGTTCTGCTGCTTGCACAAATGAATATATCACAAACGATGAGCTTTCCATCACTGAATAAGCCATGCTGCTCTCTCTTTTGTGGCAGCGCATAAAGTCATAAAAGCTCAGAAAATATGATGTTTAATACAGCTTTTTCAAGCATCAAGATGATATATTTTTCTCTGCTGATAAATAATATTACGAGAGAGAACGAGTCGGATTATGCAGGATTGTGTATGAGTACATTAAGTTATCATTATGGTAAACATCCTGTAAAGTTTCATAGT
Source organism: Discoglossus pictus (assembly GCA_027410445.1). NCBI lineage: Eukaryota > Metazoa > Chordata > Amphibia > Anura > Alytidae > Discoglossus > Discoglossus pictus. The sequence continues at coordinate 11,589,595 of CM050171.1, read as the reverse complement.
TGGGTCTAACCGGAGTTTTATGGAAATTACAAAACAAGATGAAGCTGCAGCTGAAAAGAGGAGTTAATGTAGTGTGGCCTCCATTGGCAACTCTACGTCAATGGCGCCATAACACTCCACTTTGTAAGGATACTGGCTATTACAAATGGTTTAATGTATATGTTGGGTTGATGGAAAATACTTTGCTATAGCCAGTGGATCTTAAAGCGATATGGACGGTTCACTGATTTTAATATTACCATAAACTATCTAAGTGTTTGTTTTTTAACAAGTGCTTAAAAGCTCTGTTTATTACTGAAACCTTCCAAATAGTCCTTACAAAGGTCAGTCCCCTGTAACTCATGCAAGGGACTATTGGTACTAGATGTACTAGCAGCCCTATTAAATTCCTTGAACGCATAAAACTGTTGTTCCTAACATAGCCCGCAAGACTTGTGGCTATTAAACTGGCCCCGTAAAGCAACATGCGGGCTAATGGGCGAATAAAATCAACATGATGTCGTAAAGTGAAACGCGCGCCCGCAAATCCTTTGATTTGTCAAGCCCGTAACTGTTATGTTCCAATCACGCTATTAAATTGCAACAAATCCACTGGCGTTCAACCCCGTAACCCGCACATGGAGCAGTAAAGCCAACGGGTACTAGAGAGGACCCGCTAGGGGGTTAAAGTCCAATCCATAGCACTGTAAATGCAAATATACACACACTACTGTACTTATAATTAAATGAAAAGTGATGTTGGGTATTAAAATTAATAGCACAACATTCCCAAGCTCGCAAATCTGCAATATAAAATACATTTTATTCTGTTTAATTTCTGTGTTATATCGATCCCGGCAATCAATGTGTTAATACATATAATGGAACTCGCATGGACTAGAATATCATATTTACTGATTCATTAATATTGCATTATTTCTGGAATGCGGGTCAGATCTAAACTCGTAATTGAAGCCCGTAAGGCTTTGAAATCTAACCTCCATTTTTCAGTGACTTAATGATGACGATCTCTTTTGTCACTGGCTCCATCTAAACTGGTAGCTACGGGTTTGACTAATTGACGAGTGCAAAAAGGATTTACGGGTTTGCGTCTACGGCTCGTAACTCGCGGCATGGTGGAATTTAATAGCTCTGTAACACAGGCGAATTTCAAGCCCGCTGCCTTTGCAGGCTTGCTGATGCCACTACGGGCTTTGAATGTAATGGGGCTTTAGATGTATGAGATGTTCTGGATGTACTACCCACTTTAAACATCTAGCTATTAATATTCACAGTTGCAGATAGGTTCTTGAGTAATGTATTATTATTATTGTATAATGATTATATTATGATTATTAATGTACTGTATTCAAATCAATGCAAAATGAATACACTGTAAGATCTCAAAAGTCATCCCCAGAAGCCCTGGATTTTAACTAGTTGGTCCCCGGGCCAAAAATGTTGAGAACCACCGCTCTACACAATTCAAAAATACTTTGCCACAACATTTGTAAACTCTGTTAATTAAAAGGACACTTAAGTAATACATTTGCTAGCATGGATTTCATTTTCTACTTTTACGCATCACTAAAGAGTGTTGACTACCGAGAAGTGACTTCCATTTAGCTGCTGATTTAGGGGTCTATTCTATTAGCTGCTTGCAAATGCCTCAAACTCGTAATATTGGCTACCGTTTTTTTTTTTCTCATAATGTTTAGATATATTCTATTGACTCCAGCTCACAATTTATCTCCTTAAGCCTAAACCGTAAGCCCTGCCTTTTAAGTAGTATATAAGGAGGCGTGATCATATGATCTGACGATATTTACGCAAGCCCATAATCTAATTCTTAGACACAGCCAATAGTAAATAAGTCTGTCATCATGATGTCAGTAAAACATGGAAGTTACACGTAATCTGCAATCGGAGGCTAAGAATTACCGTATATACTCGAGTATAAGCCGAGTTTTTCAGCCCTTTTTTTAAGGCTAAAAGTGCGCCCTCTGCTTATACCCCCTTGTGTCTCTCTACCTCCGTGTCTCTCTACCCCCCGTGTCTCTCTATCCCCCCGTATCTCTCTCTCTACCCCCCGGGCCTCTTTCCCTCCCCCTCCTCATCCTCAACCCCCCCTCATTCTAACCCCCCCCTCATACTACTCCTCTAAATATCCCCCCCTCACCTCACTTACCTGCTCCTGCTCCGGCCTCCGCTCCTTCTTGACCCGGCGCGCATGTGACGTCACATGCGCGCCACGTCATTAGCATATACCGTGTGCCGGCACCCGGTATATGCTAATGCTGTGACGTCACATGCGCGACATGTCAAGACCCGGAAGGAGCGGTGGCCGGAGCAGGTAAGTGAGGGGAGAGGGGGGGGGGGAGTATTTAGAGGGGTAGTATGGGGGGTTTTAGAATGAGGAGGGGGGTTGAGGATGAGGAGGGAGGTTGAGGAGGGAGGTTGAGGAGGGGGTTGAGGATGAGGAGGGAGGTTGAGGAGGGGGTTGAGGATGAGGAGGGGGCCTGAGGATGAGGAGGGGGCCTGAGGATGAGGGGGGAGGTTGAGGAGTGAGGTTGAGGAGTGAGGTTGAGGATGGGGAGGGGGTTGAGGATGGGGAGGGGGTTGAGGATGGGTAGGGGGTTGAAGATGGGGGTTTGAGGAGGGAGGTTGAGGATGGGGTTGAGGATGAGGAGGGAGGTTGAGGAGGGGGGTTGAGGAGGTGGTTGAGGATGAGGAGGGGGGGTTGAGGTTGAGTAGGGGGTTGAGGTTGAGGAGGGGGTTGAGGATGAGGGCTTGAGGAGGGGGTTGAGGAGGAGTGGGTTGAGGAGGAGTGGGTTGAGGAGGAGGGGGTTAAGGAGGGAGGTAGAGGATGACGAGGAGGGAGACAAGACCTGACAATGGATGAATACTCTAAACTCTTGGAAAGGGCTCATATGAACAGAAGAGAATTTGAATACTTAGAAATGAAACATCCGAAAACTGCAATTTTTTACCATCTCCCAAAAATTCACAAGAGCATGGAAGATCCACTAGGCAGACCCATTGTTTCTGGGATTGGAAACCTGACGGAAAGGTTGTCAGAGTATGTGGACCACTAACTACAATCTGTAGCCACATCATCCTGTTTTGGCTATGGATGTGTGGAGATTTACTGTGGTGTAGACATTATATACTTATTATACTATGACAAGGTTAATTTATTACCATGTGGAAGAACTATCCCTTTGGGGCAAGATATAATTAGTAAGGATTTTAAGAAGTATCTCTTAATAGTTTTAAATGCAATAGGCATAGAAATATATTGGTATTCTATTTTATATTTTATCTTTTACTATATATCTTTTGAGGGTCCATATTGTGGGCATAGTAGGAATATCCCATCCTATTATGTACTATATTAGACCATATATCATTATAATTATTATTTTTATTATTTCTTATTTTATGTATGGTTTTTTTATTACAGTGTGCTTGACATATGTTTAATAGTTGCTATATATTTATAGCATTATGCATTGATTGATCTACTTGTCTTCAAATGTTGATGGTATACATATGTTACAGCATATAATATTTATCATTTTTTATTTGGGTTTTATATGTCTGTGCATCCCCCGTTTTTGTTTTCTTCATTCCACTTTCGATTTCCGGCGTAATGCATGCCAGGAGTGACATCACTTCCGGTTTCCAGGAGTGGGGGATGATGGGAATTTGGCGCCAATGAGGAGGGGAAAGGGCACTGAGGAGGATGCATAAAGACAGCCCAAATATCAGGGGAACATTTTCATTCAAGATCACCATTGAGAAAGGCCAAGACTTGCCCGAAACGCATCTGTAGGATCAAATTTGATCTTTGTATCTTTTATTATAAGTACATTATTTATTTTATTGTTGTTTCTATTTTACCTATTTTCACCATATTGGTCCTATTTTTCCCTGATGAGAGAAGCTCCATAGATGGGTCTTAATTAGATGCACTATTATAAGATTAGAGCAAACATTATATGAATTGTCATTTGTGCTGACCCTAAACTCACTGACATTGGAGCATCTTATGTGAGGCTTGTTAACCTAAACAATAGATGTCTCAGTCTGGGGAGTGAGGTCTGGATCTGTGTGTGGACACTGAAGCACAAAGACAGTTTCTATTATTTGTTTTCTACCTTTAATTGTAAAAGTATCCCTGTAACAATTGATATATTGGATATTGGAATATTTAGCTACTGAACATCGGGCCGTCTGGATTAAAAACACCAAGCGGCATAAGGACGACAGGACAAGATCTGTGACATCTCATATATAACGTGAATTGATATCATATTGAATGTGAGTCTCATGGTTTTAATTATTTGTTATAATAAACCTTGATATACATACTTCACGATTGGTTTGGCTTTGTGCTTGTCCCTCCCACCACTCTTCTAGTTTTTTTGGCTTTTGGAGTACTTTGTGGACAGTACTTGTCTGGAGGAAGCGCCAACACAACCAGGTTTGAATTTATTGGAGGACACACTTTAATCCCACTTGGAAGAAGAAAGGACACTATTTGGAGAACTATATCATTTATATTCCATTTCCATTACTGTCCGGCATAGTGGTTTTATTTGGTGTGACCATTGAATAACCTCAGAGTAATATCCACTTTGCTTTTCTCTATCTATACCCATCCCTGCACAAGCCAACTTTATATATTTAATTGCACCGTCCTCTTTATATCGTTTGTGGATAGCAGTCAACCCTTTTGGGAAGTTGCATTACTTATCTGAGTCCTATTTAGTACTTGTAACATTTTTGACAGGAACATGCTACGTTTTTCAGTTACGGGTTAGAACTTATCTATGAGCCAGAACTTTAATTATTTAGATCTCTTAATATTCGAACTGTGCTAAAAAAAAATATTCGAGCTGTGCTAAAACCAATGGAGCTCTAAGGCCCAATTTTGCGTCCTTGGCTGGCCCGTAGTGATTATGGGTGGGGAACTTGTAATCGGATTGCGAGTAGCTAATAGATTCTGTCTCAATATTAAGAGTAGTTTTAATTGTGTATAAATTTACAAATTGGGCAATAGAATAGAGCCCGTACTGTATAGGTTAGGTGTTGATGACACAGTGCGTGATGATTTCCATCACAAAGATGAGGGAAAAACAACCAATTTTCAGTTACCTCACAAAAGATCAATTATAAATTGTGATAAAAGTTCTTAATACTTATTATTTCTTAAATGTCATGAAAGATGGAAACTTTGCAATTAGTTCATTCATTTGGGTATTAATTAATTAATTGGAAAACCATTTTATTTAATAAAAAATGACTTTGGACCTACCATGATTATCTGTTGGAATTTTCCCTAGATGACACATTCTATATATGTCTGTTCCAGTATTTTCCGCACCAAATTGGTTGTAATTTAGTTTCATGCTCTTATCTCTCCCACAGAGCCCATCAGAATCCTTGGCTAGAAGACAATAACTCCCAAGAAGAAGTTTGTGATATCCAGGTCACTAAATGAATTATAAAACCCATAAACAACTATTGGAAATACTGAGCAGAGTAAGGAGACAACAGATCACCGGCCAGGAACTCAGAAAGGACTCAAGGAGTCTCAGGGTTTGGCACAGATATATAAAATATGCCGACAAGTAATAGCACTATCATATATGTAATAAAAAAACTGTTTAACTGTTTTTGTAAATATTAAGACCTTCATCATCTAATCTCTGATTTTGGTGTTTCAGTCCCTTTAGGTTTTTTTTTAACTAGGTGACCTTCTTTTCAGAAGATCAGAAACTTCTATTTTCTTTCTATTCTATCTTAAGTAGGGTGCCATGTTTCACAGCTGTCAGATCACACCAACAGGCGAGTGTCTTCATACCATGAGTGCCTTGCTGCTGCATGCCGCACACAGCGTGTCATTGTCTGCTTGAAGCAGCATGAGATACTAGTAGTGTGAAGGCCGTACTATGTTTTAGAACAGGAATAATTATCGAGGTTCTAGAAGATGTGAATCTGTTATTCTATGGCCTCCTAGAAGTAAATGACCTGTAAATGTTATATCACAATTACATTGAGGGTACAATTAATTAAAGGGCTTCTTAATTCAGTACAAATTGAAGCACAAAACAGTAAAGATCTCCTAAAAGCATGTTGAAATATTTTTAGATTTTTTTTAAAATACGTGCATTTCAAATAAAATCAAATAAATTAAACCTATGTTTACATGAGTCACTGACATGCCCCTACTCAGACACATGCTGCAGCTCTGTGTAGTAAGCAAAAGAAAAACAGAAGTTAACCCTTCACCACATCTATCTATGCAGAGTATGGCATGATGGAATCACCTAAACTGGTCAGTTATAGGTTAACATTTGAGAGCATTCCTGAGTCCTGCTATAAATCAGTGTCCTCACCATTTGGCTTGGCATCTGTTACTAATCTTGAAACTGCCTGTGGCAGGAAAAACTTTGTAATGTAAACAGACTTAAAACTTCTTCTTATTATTAACTTTTATTTGTATCGCACCAACATATGTTCCCTGTTTTGAGTTTAGGATCTTTGTAGAAAGTGCTTTTTTCCAAAGCATCCTACAAGACTGGAAACTCGCTACTTATAATCTAAAGCGAATGAACAGGAAAGAGACCTGGGGAAGGGCAAGAGATAAGGAATAACAGGGATCAGGAAGAAAGTGAAAGTAAGAAAGATTATTAATTAGTGGGAGGGATCTGAGAGAACTTCTTAGCTGTTATTAATGTCATTAACGAAAAAATAGATAATTTTAATGTACAGTCTTGTGCTCATTCATATCATGAAGAGCAGGGATGTAAAAGAAGGACTAAACAGTCCCTTAAAGTGTATCATACACATGTTTTTGAGTTCAAAGTCCCTTTATGTTATCTATGCCACACATACTAACTTCACCTCAAGTGATTTCCCAGTTGACATCGCCACATTTACATGACCATTGTTTCCTCACAACCTTCCCCAGATTGTATGAAGCCACACGCATGGTGCTAGACTCATTATTATTTTATATACACCAGATAAATATTATACCCTCTTATGATAGAGCTACTGAAAATGTCCATAGTCTACAAATAAAGCAAGTATTGCATTAGTCATGTTATCCAAGAGACCACAAGAGGAGCTTTAGATGGTATTGTTTTGTTGGAGCTTTGATTACTTTATATGGAGATAAAAAACACTAGTGATTGTGGAATTGCCCTAGCAAGTTGGACATCAGCTCTTGAAGAAGACCACTATTGGATTGAAACATAATGGGCCACTTTGATGGAACATAGCTGGTACCCGGACCCCTGCCAGGATTCCCTAGCTAAAGAATGTGATATATACAGGACCTGCCATTCAAGACTGGGCATAGTGGCATTCAAAAATCCAAGACCTACCTGTGTCTGGGGAATCGGCGTGGGCATGCTCTTTGTGTGTGCATATAGTATTAAACATTATGGAAATAAAGTAAATCATTACTTTGTATTGTTAATCCTATGATCATCTTGACATTTTTAGTGATATTTTCCCTAATACAGTTACACACTAACATAAAAATAATCAAAATGTTACGTACTTGGATCAGAAAGTATGGAATCTGTTTTCGGCAAAAACTGGTCACAGCGCACGCCTTGGTAGCCCTCTTTGCACCTGCAGAAAATGGCAAAAACATCTATGAGTAACGTAACATATCAAAGTACAAAGATAGTATTCATAGCCTGTTAATAAAATAACTATATTTATATACACCATGTGCATATATATTTAAATCATGTATACACTGTAAAATATGACTTTCTGCTTATCTATGAATTTTGCTTGTTATCACCAAAATGTTATGTATTATTTTCTATGCAACAAAATGTATACACATTGTTTAAACTGACTTTTTAGGCATTTTTACGTGGATTACAAAAGGTTAAGTAGTTTATTCATTTTACCCTTGTTAACATAATTGCCACATAAAACTTTGTTGTTGTTGTTTTGTCCTTTAGTCGTGTCCAACTCTCGGTGACTCGCAGCACTCCAGGAGCATCTGTCTGTGTTTCTGGTTGTACTAATCCGTATATTTTTCATGGCAAAGCTACGTAGTTGGGTTACCAGTTCCTTCCCCAGTGGACTTCAATTTGTCTGACCTATCTGCAATGACTAGCCCATTCTAGGTGACCCTACATGGCATAGCTCACAACTTCATTGAGGTACATAAGTCCCTTCACCATGACAAGGTAGCAATCCAGAAGATGGTCTAAATCTTACACTTTACTTAACTCTAGAAAGACCCCAGAGAACCAGAATCTCACTTTCTGGATCCTACATCTTCTTTTTTGTTTTTTGTTTTGTTTCTCATATAGGGTGCCATGTTTCACAACTGTGACTTAAATCCAAACTCACATCGGGAGGGATTTCAAACTACTGCTGTTATTAAGCAACCAATCACATGCTGTGTATCTCTATGCAGCAACATTACACCCTATGGGTGCATCCTTAAGTCACAGCTGTGAAACATGGCACCCTAGATGAGAAAGCATAGGAAAACAGGAGAAGGTTCTAGAAGGTGAGACTCTAGGGGCTTCTTAGAAGTTAGTGAAGTATAAGTTTTAAATGACAAATATATTTAGGAGGATAACATTAATTAAGTTAGCTAGTTAAAATATTTATTTAAAACTAACATTTATTTTATGGATATGACAAGTTACCGTTGGGCACTGATACTTTGTTATTTACCTCTTTGACTTATAGTGTCCAGTTGGGAGTATGTTATTGCATATAGAAACAAATCTCATAAGAGTTTTTTTTTATGTTCAGCAATATATATTGTTTCTGATGCAATAATGCATGGAGGGCCTGGTATATGTCCCAAAAGATAAGATATAGGTCAAAGAAGTAATAGAGCACGTAATTTGTAAATTCCAAAGGACAAATAATATTCCGGCATTTTAAATCACTACCTTGTGTCTAATAAAACAATGTGAGACTACAATATTAAACATTACATAAAGTGCGTAAACTACAAAATAAATCAACAAAGACTCCTCAAAGCTGTACATATTAAGATATTGAGATATTTCCTTATACGTGTGTTGTCCTCTGTCCTGAGTTCAGTTGCGGAGCTATTGCTGGTGCAAAGCACCCTGGCTCATGACAGGATAGGGCACTAGCTGAAAGGAAGGAATCTTATTTTTTTTAAAAGAGGATGATACATAATTATATTATATAAAGGTGATATGATCATCAAAGAGGTGATGTGACTATTTACATATATCGTTGGCTTTTTCTTGACCCTTACGGGATGTAATGAGAATTTACCTAACTATCTGCTAATTTATTATTTACCTTTTTGAGGTGCAATCTCCAGAAGTAGGCAACCTATTCTAGGTGAGGTCTGACTATAGAATTGCATTAGTATATCATATATATATATATATATATATATATATATATTTATATATATATATATAGACACATATATATATATATATATATATATATATACATATACACACATATATATATATATATATATATATATATATATATATATATATATATATATAGTTCACTACAACAATCATTTCACTTATGGTGGGTGAAGAGTGATAGAAGCCTCCACTGTAGTACAAAGAATGAATAGTACATTAATGATTCTATTTGAATGTCTAAAAAATGAGTTAATAAACGTATTTCCTGCTTCAGTTTCTCAGAAATACAGTTGTTACACTGCACTTTTGAAGACCGGAGGCAGGGACATGCAAATGAGACTACAATGCATGCTCACACTGTTAATTACGTTCACTCTGTTTATATGATACATGGCTCATTTTAAGCATATGCTCGCTGTATTTCACAGCTTTAAGCACAGCACCGGATGGATTATGCACAACCCAGGAGACCTACCCACAGACAGAACTGTTTTGCGGTTACTGACGATCATTAAGTAATCTGTATAATCAAGAACAAACTCTATAAAATAAATATTTCAAAATGTTAATTTTAGACAGCGCCCTTCATAAGTCTGCATTCCTTTATATCTATACCATCCACATATTCCCCAAACTGCTCATTCTCCCTGCTCAGGACTTCTCTACATATTATTTTTCACACCCACTCCGAATAGTTTCTCTGGCTGCTCCTACGCATTGGAACACCCTACATTGATTAAATAAAATCTCAATTAGCAGTTTAAACACTATTTTTTCCATGAAATCTATGATATATGGCATAAAACATCTACAACTCAAATTGATTAAATAGATCAACTGTCCTGCTCCCACGTGCATTCAACTACTCAAGCTAGTTTGGTTGACCAACAGCAATAATGTATCTGTCCTACAGTGGTGGTCTCATATGCACAATCATCTTTTTTAGACTGTAAACCCTCAGGAACAACTAGTGCCCCTCTGAGCTCCCTCAAGCGCATACTCATTGCTTAAAATACCTCTTGTATCCATCTCCACCCCTGCTGTCCCCTCCTTCGTGTGCCTTCAATCTTTCCCAACATTAGAGTTTTCTCTAGGGAATCCTGACATATCCTGATATGGCAAAAATATAACTTTAGCCTCATGATCAAACTTTCCAGTGAACAGTTTGTCTTGATTTCCTGTAGTATTCATTTCTTGGATCTTCTTGCAGTCCAAGGGACTCTAAGCAGTCTTCTCCAACACTACAATTCAAAGGCGTCAATTCTCCGGTGCTCTGACTTCTTTATGGCCCAGCTCTCACATCCGTATGTTACTACTGGGAATACCAGAGTTCTAACCATGCAGAACTTTGTTGATAGTATTATAGCTTTGCTTTTTAATAGCTTTTCCAGACTTGCCATAGCTTTCCTCCCCAGAAGCAAATGTCTTTTAATTTCACAGCTGAATTCCCCATTCACGAGATCTTGGAGCCCAGAAAAAAAGTCACTTCCTCCACTTCTTCCACATCTATACTGTACTGTATTCAGTGTATTTAAACCATGTATATCACAATTAAAAAAAAAAGCTTCATAAATAAAACTTATTATTAATAACACTAGCAATAAGAATAATAATTTAAACAATGTAAAACAATAGAATCATGATGCAGCCGTTGAAATAGTTCACAAAACTACAATACATTGGATATCTGTAGCCTAATTACTTTCCTATTTTCTTTGACACTCAACCGGATGGAGTATTACAATGTGCGCTAATTTAAGAAGATTAACTCAATTCCGCTTTGCGACAGCGTGGGGAATGCGTATTATCACAACAAACACAATGCCTCCTGCATCTAATTTTCTTTTTGAATCAAGCAATGATATTGACTATTATTAAACCCTATAAAAATGTATTAGTGCTCATCATACATGGATTAAATAGGCACTAATGGTGATTGTCGTCAAGAAAACGCATCCATTACAGTTTTGTGTTGCTCGATAGCGTTAGTTGCTAAGAGATACTTTTATTTATCTACTAAATGCTCTTCCATTAAAAGTAAGCAAAGCAATCACAACAAGGTATTTTATCATAAACTAAAAGTGATGTTGGGGAACCGCAGAAAACACAAGTGATAAATGGATGAATATAGCGCAACATTTTTTATCAGAATAATATGGTGTAGATCATATGAAGGGATAGATAGATAGATAGATAGATAGATAGATAGATAGATAGATATCTTAAATCAGCTAAAAAATATAGTTCCTGTGCAGAATTCCAAGACATGCAGTTATTGCACTGCACTCTGGGAAACTGGGCAAAAAGGGGCAAATGAGTTCACAATGAATTTCCACTATTTAATCCAATACAACTTTATACATGGTTCCTTTTAGTATATGCCTATTGTATACACAAGTTAGGAGATCTACCCACAGACAGCTGTTTCTATCCTATTGGATCTCATCAGTGTGAGGCTGGTACCTAACTTGTGTTATGGATTTTGTGAGAAGGCTATCTACCACAACATCATTTATTTTATGGTGGGTAAAAGAGAAATAGAGGTACTCCATTTATAATTATGTTTTTTTTTTCTCTATCTATCTATCTATCTGTAACGGAGCTGGAACACGCAGTCCAATATCTCCGCTGGTATACGGTAAAATATCCAAGAAGCACTACAGTCTCACCATTCCCGACCTCCCATATTGGACGACACACAATTTGGGAGTCAAATGAATACTGACTTTATTTTGTTATGTGCAGAAATATTTATACCCATCTCTTCCCACAGGCAATACACATGCCCATATTTGGCCGCACAATACACATAAAGAGAACAATAGGTGGGTCACACCTCCCCGAGGCTCCCTGGCAACTTTGATACAATCAGACATTGATTCAATTACACTTCTTTGTTCTTATCTGAGAATGAAAACACTGTATACAATAGACTTCCTTTATCTTATGCGGAGTCTCTGTAACAGGATTATCTCCCATGCTAAGTAGCTGCAAATGTCTGGGACAATATTCTGCAGAGCATCAACCAACATACATGCAGTATAATAGTAGGATCATATTTTAACCATAATAATCATAAAACAGGGTAAAACAGTGATGGGTTCCGTTACACTATCTATCTATCTATCTATCGATATATATATATACAGGCTGTTACATTGGAGAAACCAGCCAAAAAATGCATTTAAGGATGAATTTACACAGGCATTAAATAAGAAAGCATCATGAAGACAGTTATTGTAGCCCAGCAGGACACCATTTTAGCCAGAATGATCACTCCATCCCAAACTTAAAAGTCAAGATACTCAGAGGAAAATTTAAAAGCATCCAAGAGAGAAAAACATTTGAAATAAAGATGATCACATTCTTCAAAACTAAAAACACAGGACTTAATATAGACTTGGGTTTTCTAACACATTATCAGAATTTCATGTGATCTTTGTCCAATACAAAAGGTATCAAATTATATTGTAATACTATATATATATATATATATATATATATATATATATATATATATATATATATATATATATGATAAACAATTTGCTTTCATGGTACTGAATTTATGCATATTTTATATATATATATATATATATATATTTGTAAATAATCCAAAACATCTTAATAACCCATAATAATATACTAGCCTAAAACAATAATTGACAATAAATGACATGATAAAATAGCACAAACATGTATCCTTGATTTACTATCATGGTAATTCCACTGAATTTATTCATATTTTTCCTGTACTGCTTCCATTTGTTAAACCCGATCTGCCGTACTGTATGTGCTCTGGCTTAGTGGATCTCATTATCAGAGAACTTGCAGATTTTGTGAAGGACAAAATAATATGAAGTGAAAAATAAATCTAGGCATCTGAGATATAAACTTAATCTACAAGGATAGATAACAGAGAGTTTAAAGAAGAGAAACACAGTTGGACATTGTCTTTAATAGCACTAGTCTTATTTTATATATAGCTGTATATAATGAAGCCCTGCATGGTATATTGCATAAATGGAGCATGACGCAAAGTAGCACTTTCTGCTCTTAATAGAGAGCCTGGCTGGCCTCACATTTACAGTACAAAGCTGATTACTTTCATATGTTCTCGATAACAGGTGTTTCACAGACATTTTTCTCACTCATTATAGGGATTTGTTTGGTATTGTTTTGTTTTTATTAATTTTATAAAACATGTTTAATTTATTTTGTCCTCATTAATGTAATTATCCTATACAATTTCTACCTGCAATGTGACAGTTTCAGTAACCATGATTTTCTCTGTGTATACTCCCCTATATGCTGCCATTTTTCATATCTGTGACCTCACACACTGCATTGCATAGTTAACATCATATCAACAGGCGCAGGACTTGGTGCTATCAGTGTCTCATGCTGCAAAGACAATTTACATTGACAGGTTTTTCTCTTCTTTTTCATGCTGATAAAACAAGTATAGAAGACTGTCATTAAAGTAATGCAATTACATTTAAAACGTTAGCCAAATGGATATCCAAGTGCTTGACACTAATAACTTAATATTAATTACTAATTTGGATATAAATCTTTGTTTTAATTATAAATCACACCACTAACTTAAAATCATTTAAATATATAGGGTCTCATGTACAACTTGTAATATTACCAAAAAATAATTAATTTTGAAAACTACCAAAAACATAATTTACTGTAAAGGCGAATGGGGAAACCCTGTGATCCCATGCAGGGGTCCCTCCTATCTTCAAGGTAATTTTCCCCCAACTGGCTTAAACCCTAATCGTCTGGCCGAGTTTTTAACAAAACATATACATTAATGTGATATATATGGCGGTAACAATGCAAGCAGTATTTGCAAAACGCTGCTGAATAGAAAATCTATTACCAATTGCTCCACACAAAAAACTAGGAGAGAAATAACTCATAAACAGGCTTTAATCAAATCCTTAAATATTGCCAAAGATTGTAGGTGTCCCGGGGATAAATATAACTGTTGCACAAAAAAAATCACTAAAGGCCATGGGGTCACATAGTGTGTGGCAACTGAAGGAACACAGAAAAAAAAACAAGCTTAATTTCAATATTGGATAATATCCATGATCGAATCATGAAAAAGAGTCAAGAACAGCAAAAAAGATAAAAAAAAACGAAACACCGCAAAAATTAAAAACAAAACAAACAGACATAAAAATAGTCTTATGCCTACATAGATATTCATAAAGTGTATATCATAGTCATTGCGATCTATTAGGAATTGCCTTGCCTTACAGTCCGTTTCGTCGCTTGTTAAAGCTTTTTCACAGAGTAATACTGCAGGACATTTGTAGTCAATTGTGTTGTTGGTGTTGTTCAAAACCAATTATTTTTTGGTAACATTACAAATGGTACATGAGACCCTTTATGTTTTTAATTATTTTAAGTTTGCAGCGCGATTTGCAATTAAAAAAAAAATAAAAAATAAAAAATAAAAAATATATATATATATATATATGCAAATTAGGAATAAGCATTAAAACAATGCCAGAGAGTTACTGAGTGGATTCAAAGCACTTCTTAATAAAATAAAGTTTATAAAAGTAAATAGATACCAAGGGATATTTTATACCAAATAACATCCGGGAACCCAAGTGAATGAAACTTTCTGAACTCAGTGCCCCTTTCATAAAAAGAGGAGCAAAACAGAAGTCAGAGGGCAGCATGCTTGTTTGCAGGTGTAGTTAGATCTTTAAACAACATTCTATATATAGGACTGCGGTGGTCTATTAATAGTATGACATAATTCTGTTTGTTTTTTGAACCAGCTGTCAGGTATTAGAGTATAACTTTTATTATGCAGCTATAATGAATTTTAGTTTCATAAATAACAAAATGAATTTACATTTTTATTTTAATGTATTGCCGCTTTTCTTGCACCAAAACAAAAACGAATCACCATTATATTGCTTCCCACAGAGAAAATGTCTTTCCTACACCATAAATCTTATACTAACACCTACAACTGCAACAAATACACTAGAAAAGCTTTTTCCATTAGGTCTAAATAAAGTGGATATATATATATGTGATTTTGTGAAAGCAACAATGGCCTATTTTATTGTTAGATGCTGAATCTATTAGTGGTCTATCACTCTATGGGTAATAAAACTCTTGATTTAATTTATTTTCCAATAACGTTTATCCTACATAGTTGTCATATGGTTAGTGATTTCCATCCTACATACAGAGGCGCCAGATATCTTAATTTATTTTGTGATGCAAAATGCAATTATACGCATCCTGAAATATCACAACACAATCTGTATTTTCTCTGTTTTTATTTAGAATGTAGCTGTATGAAATCATAAAAAAGTAATGTCTATATAATTTAAAAAAAAAATGCTTATCATTCTATTACAATATTTTTATCAACTTTTTTAGACATGTGTGAACAATGCTTTGGAAAGGTTTCAAAAACTTGACCAAAATGAAAAAAAAAAAAAAAAATGAATAAATCATCTTTTTCACACTTTATATTTGCATGTGGAGGATATTCTATGGGCCGGTGCAGTGGTTCCCACACCGATAAAAAAATAAAAATAATTTCCAATAAATAAAACATCCAATAAAAATATAAACATACAATAAAAAAATAGGCACCCAATAAAAAAATTAAATAGGCATCAAATAAAAAATAAAATAAACATCTAATAAAAAAATAAAATAGGCATTGAAAAAAAAATAAAAGAAGCATCCAATAATAAAAATAATAATAAAATGTCTGTCCAGTCCACTGTTACTGCTGAGACATATAACCCAAGGCTTTTTCCTGAGGTCCATAGACAAAAAAATTATTTTATTATTCCCAGAGAAAATATTTAAGTAATGTCTGTTCCCTGTCTTAAATATCCAGAGCTCAAACTTCATTAGCTATTTAATATTCATAAACAGTTAATGTATCCATTATTGGATAAATTATTAAACCTAGTAAACTTTGGTAACCTACTGTATTTTATTTCACTATGGAGATGAGACATACAGCTTGTTTTTTAATTATCAACACTGACTTCCTAAATGCATGGGTGTATTTATGTTTTATTCTGAAACAGGACAGCCAGATGTTGTACGCCCCATTTCCAGCCGAAGGAGAACATTTCTTTGACATAACTTTGTGGATAACAATTTAGCACAATGTACTAGACAAAGCTGCATCCCCCAATTGGCAACCAGCTGTGTTTGACAGCAATTTTAATATTCAATATTTTTTTAATTATTGAACATGAATTTTATTAATGATCAATGCCGAATTAAAATATCCAGCTTATATCGTCAGGGCAATAAATTGCCCCTATAAACGGCAACCATGTTTTTAATATAAACTTTCTTATAAAAATGTCAAGAGATGTGCATGAAAATGTATATTGTGCTAAAAATTATGATTACAATCTAGCATCATGATGTAACCTTAAATAACGATTTTCATATATTTTTGTAATTATACATAGAAGAAGGTATCCAAACCTCATTAGTTGATACTGATGGACCTCCAGTAGAGTTTTTATAGCAGAACTGCTAAGCTGCATCCCTAATCAGTACAACACAATTACATTGAAATTTATAGTAATCAGATGAGAATACATTTTTTTATTACAATGAAGGCAAAATCACAACTTTCTTTTTTCATCATAATTAGATTGTTTTTATTTATTTTCACTGATTTGATTATGGAAATTTTATTCACAAATCTTACATCGTTATGAAGTTGTGCTGAATGAAAATGTAACCTTGTCAAGAAAATATATAGAAAAAGATCTTTACAGTGGAGATTATTATCATATGCCACCTCATTCAAAAAACAAATATTCATGGCGCTGTAATTGCTTGAAAAAGATCAGAAAAACTGGTCCTCGTCTAATTGATCTCACAAAACCTACGTTAGGTCTGTTGTCACATCACTAATGATATCAAACGGGGACAAGGTCCCACATGCAAACATCACAAGGATAGTGGGAGATAAGTCACGAAACAGTTACCAGTCAACCTCAATGTCTTCTAGATAAAAATATGAGTTATGTTAGAGGAAGAAGGTGGAGACAGACCCAGCACCTCAGGAAAGTAACATTCATTTTAAAACCATTTTATTTATGCTTTTTTGTTGTCTTTATAATCATACAGTTTTCATCCAGCCAATTATTTGCATTCAATAACTGAAATAAACTGCTCTGAGCTGTAAAACATGGTGAAACATTGTTTTAATCTGATTTTCATAAAAAATAATTATGTTTTTTTGTATGAATAAATTAATGAAGCAATTAAAAAAGCACTTAAAACTGATTTATAATTTAATGCACTATGAAAGAAATATGTATTATATTAATTGTAAATATTAAACATATTGTAAACATGAACAGCTAAAAAAATCTAGACTTTGGCATTTAGAGTGAAAGGGTCTAAACTTCACTTGCGCAAATCAGATATTGTTGTCATATAAAAAAAACTGTAAAAGCTGTTTATGTTTGACTCAATTTCAATACCTACTGTAGCAGAAATAAGTGATGAGAATTACACTGAAACCCAGGAAAAAAGTGAAGCGGCATATGGCTTGTGAAAGGGTTTTATGGCAAAACAGATGGAATTTGAGATAGAAATGATGTTCAAGCATTTCTAATGACATTCTCATTACCTGATCAAAAACTCAAACAGAAATTGATCTGATTTAAAAAAAAATACTTAAAATACTAATGAAGAAAAGGTACTTCTATCAAAAAATAATAATAATAGGATGTTCTAATACGAAGCTGGAGCTCCAATAACCAAATATTAAATCAAATATATTTTATATAAATTGTTTAATTTTATCCCCCTCAATTTAATTATGATATAAAGTTTCCACTTCACTTACTTAAGAAGCCAACAGAGTTTTACCTCTGGAACCTCCCACTTTCTTCCTGTGCTTTCTCACGTAGATGCCATGTTTCACATATGTGACATAAGGCCACAACCACATGGACATGCTTCACACTATTAGTCTATCACTGTAATGCCCGTAGCAGGGTGATATGTTGTGTGTCCACATATAACATTATTACTGGCAGTATGAGCCCAGGAAATTAGGGGGTGTCCTTAAAGGTGATAAACTGTTAGTCTGAGGGCTTCTTATAGGTAAATGAAGTTTCAATTGAAGTGTCAATAGATTTAGTGAGGAGGTAGTTAACCACAACAATCATTTAATTAATGGTGTACCAAAGAGCGATAGAAGCCTCCACCGTACAGTAGTACAGTAAATAAATAGAACATTTCTGTTCACATTTAAATGTCTAGAACGTTACCAGTATATGTAAGTGTAAGTTACCATTCTCCACTGGGTTTGTGTTTTTGTTTCTGGCACTTAGATGGAGGAACAAAAAAATTCAATACTTATCCAAATTTTACTATAATATTAGTCAGTGATCCAAAATAATATATACAAAAGAAATCAAAGAAACTAACAGGCCTACCAAACACTACCTTAACACATAGACAGTTCACTCACTAACTAGCTCCAATCTAGCTAAACCTGGGTGGAGCAAAAACAAGTAATCAGATAGTTTGTTCAAAATTACTGGCCGGTATTCTTCAGAAGTCCAGATCTTCACTCTCCACACCATTATAAAATCTCAGATTTTGCTTTGTACAAAAGAGAGAATTAAGAATTTTATCTAAGCAATTTATAAACTACATCAGTGTAATGATAATATGTTATGGACATACTTGAGTGAATATTCAGAATAGAATAAGGGATTATACAGTATCACTTTTAAAAATATGTTAAAAGACGATTAATAAGAATAAAATTAATTAATAGAGCAAACATTTATATAAAACATGTGTGGCCTATGGAGTCCCTTTTACTATGAGCACAATATACATTATACTGACTAATGTGCAAGCAAACATACTGCTGGCCTTTCTCTCTCTCCTTCTCGCTCTCTCTATCTTTGTCACACACAAGGGATACAAAAATAACAAAACAAAAGAAATCAAAGACAGTAATAGTTCTAGCTTCCACTGGAACATTACCGTAACCAATAAACAGTTTCCTTACTAATCAGCTCTCATCCATCTAAACCTGGATGGAGCAAAACAAAACGTTCAAAAGTTTATTAACAAGCACTGGCCTGTATCCTTCAGATTTCTAGGCTTCCACTCTGCTACAAATGGTCATAAACTGCAAGCTGCAGTCTATCTGCGTGTGTCCTTCTGCAGCTCAGACGAACAGCAAACACGCAGCCCCATACTCCAGGAGCAGTTTTAAATCAGGCCAGATATATATAGATAGATATTCATATATAGTACTGAACAGGGTATGATTAGAAGTGAAAGAACCGGATTTGCCATTACAATTTATATTTTCCATTCAAAAAATGGATGTTTTGAAGACTGGGAGGGATAAAAGAAAAGTAACTGTCGAGGAACACTTCTCCGTGAAATGTAGCTACGTGCCAAGTTTTAAATATTGGCTTCTTTATTATAAGAGATTTAGCTATGGCTGCACTTTCAGTAACTATAACATGTAAAAATTCCTACTGACATGTCCAACTGATCAGCACTTTCATTAAATGTATATATATTGCATTTAAAACGAGTGTACAGAGCGGTCGCACTTGGCTCACTCTGTGAGTGGATCTACCTTGTTAAAAGTAGTCCCTGGTTTTCACACTGGTTTAGATTCTCTGTCCAAGCCTTTTATTAACAATAAATCAGAAGATATAAAATAATAACATAGCTTTTCAGATCTTTTATTTATTGGACACAAAAGAGACCAGTGGATGACACATCAAGGAAAGACAGTAATAATGGGCTGCTGGTATCTATTGTAGACTCTGCACATGATCCTGGTGAGTACAGGAGTAAAGTTATGAAATCATTGTTAAGCCTGGAAGAGAGATAGTTAAGCTTGACTTGCTCAATATGTGCAACCATCCTTAATATGAATACCCATAATTTTCAGCAAGAGAAAAAGTCAAAATCTCTTATCATTAAGAGGATATATATATATATATATATATATATATATATATATATATATATATATATATATATATATATATAAATATATATATATATATATATATATATATATATATATACAGTATATACATATGTTGAAATATTGTATATTTGTTTTCACATTTGAACATCTAAAACAGATTAAAAAAACATATTTCCTGCTCAGAATTCCGATAAATACAGTTATTACACTGCATTCTAGGAAACATGGCTTCCTTTGAGCATTCTCAGGATGTAATATACACAAGCCAGGAATCCTACCCATGGACAGCTGTTTCAACCTTACTGCCTCTTATCAGTGTGGGGCTGGTTCCAAGCTTGTAGTAGATTTTGTGAGGAGGTAGTTTACCACAACAATCATTTAATTGATGGTGTACCAAAGAGCGATAGAAGCCTCCACCGTACAGTAGTACAGTAAATAAATAGAACATTTCTGTTCACATTTAAATGTCTAGAACGTTACCAGTATATGTAAGTGTAAGTTACCAGACTCCACTGGGTTTGTGCCTTTGTTTCTGGCACTTAGATGGAGGAACAGAAAGCTTCAATACTTTTCCAAATTTTACTAGAATATTAGTCAGTGATCCAAAATAATATATACAAAAGAAATCATAGAAAATAACAGGCCTACCAAGCACAAGCTTAACACATTAGACAGTTCCCTCACTAACTAGCTCCAATCTAGCTAAACCTGGGTGGAGCAAAAACAAGTAATCCAATAGTTTGTTCAAAATCACTGGCCTGCATTCTTCAGAAGTCCAGGTCTTCACTCCCCACACCATTATAAAATCTCAGATTTTGCTTTGTACAAAAGAGAGAATTAAGAATTTAATCTAATCAATTTATAAACTACATCCGTGTAATGATAATATGTTATGGACATACTTGAGTGAATATTCAGAATAGAATAAAGGATTATACAGTATCACTTTTAAACATATGTTAAAAGACAATTGAAGTTTGTGAAAATTTCACTTGTTTTTGAAGTATGTAATAAACTAAGAACTTTAAAAACAACCATTTCAAAGACTTTTGGTATAGAAAGTTCCATTGTGTCTGGCTTCATCACTTCCTGTTAAGACTTTTGGTATCTACACCTACTCCTGTGCCTTTAGATGGTTAGTAGTAATCAGTTGCAAGATAAACTGCAAGTCCTGATCCAGCAGAAATATAAATGGCCTGTATCAAAGTATTATGGATGCCTCCAGGTCAAGCAGTGGCGTTTAATTATAAGCTCTATTTCCTCTGCCTAATAACTATCTCAGCCAGTCTCCATTGTTCCAAACATGTATTTATTCCTTGTTTTTTAGTTTCTGTGCATGCCCATACCAGTGACATTTTCAAGTAGCCATTGACACAATCACATATTGAGCAGCCCCCGTCCTTGCCCCTATGTGATTTTGTATTCTCTTCTGTACATCCACGTCAGATTTAATTATCTTCTCTATTTTTACATGAGAATCATAGGAAGACAAGGTTAATGCTGGCAGAGACCTATTGATTTAATTGCCATGTGAAATTTTGAGAAAAATATCATGAAATACAAAAACTGACACATTCTATTATCATGTGCTTATGAAGATAATTCTACTAGAACTTCTTTATGTTGCAGTTTACTTATTAGTTACTGATTGAAGAAGCAAATCAATACATTTTTATTATAGTTCCCGACTAGAGCCCAGGAATATATCAGTTTTTCCTTCCGTAAGAAGTTGAAAGATTAGAGAATGTACTTGTAATTAATACTAAGTATGTTCCAAGTCCCCTTTTGGATCGCAACCTTATTGTGGTGAAGGAGCTTGTGAATCTCAGTGAAGCTGTGAGCTACACCATTTAAGGTCAGCCAAGATAAATTGTGGTCCACTGGAGAAGGAACTTGCAAAACACTCCAGTATCTTCGCCAAGATAACATTATGGATAAGCACAACCAGAGACATAACGATAGACATTCCTGGTTTTCGTTGACCCGTAGGGTCACAGAGAGTCGGACACAACAAAATGACTAAACAACAACAATGTTCTAAATCTTGCCATTCAGTCTAAGTCAATGGATTTCAACCTTGCACCAACAGGACAAGTTTTAAGGATATTCTTATCTGAGCACAGATGTCTCTATCAACAAACTGGGCCACTAATTATCACCCTGAGCTCAGATGGTGATATATTGGATATCAGCTTATTGGTGTGGCTTGAAGATAGAGTCCACAACAACTGATCTTGCCGAGTATCTTGGTCAATGCAGTACCATGCATGACACAACCTTAGATTTACTCTGAAGGCAGTCACAACTTTATTGCAAAGCTGCATTTCCAGGGCTTTGAATTTCTCCTCTTATTTTAGTTATTTTGTTTATGCAAATTACCCTTAGGGTTTAGTCTCCCTAAGGGTGATAGGGGACTCCAGACGTGGACCCCTTGCCCACTGTGCCTTAGGGAGTTCAGCTGCACCTCACTGACGAGGCCCAGAGAGGCCGAAACGCGTCTGGGGTTTGCTGTTTCTCTGTTCAGGGTAGAATTGCCTGGTATTTCTGGACTGGATCTCTCTTTTGAGTGGGACCAGACTGATATACTACAGGATATTTCCCCCTGTGAAGGGCACAAGTGGCTAAAAGAGGTGGTCTCAGAGTGGCTTATCATGGCCATAACCTATTAAGATTGGTTCGTTCTCTGATGAGCGCCTCGGATTTAGTTTTTTTGTTCATGCAAATTACCCTTAGGGTTTAGTCTCCCTTAGGGTAATAGGGGACTCCAGACGTGGACCCCTTGCTCACTGTGCCTTAGGGAGTTCAGCTGCACCTCACTGACGAGGCCCATAAAGGCCGAAACGCGTCTGGAGTTTGCTGATTCTCCTGTTGAGGGTAGAATTGCCTGGTATTTCTGGGCTGGATCTCTCTTTTGAGTGGGACCAGACTGATATACTACAGGATATTTCTCCCTGTGAAGGGCACAAGTGGCTAAAAGAGGTCGCTCTCAGAGTGGCGTATCATGGCCATAACCTATTAAGGTTGGTTTGTTCTCTGATGAGCGCCTCTAACTTAGTTACTTTGAATTTCTCAGACTTTATTTGTATTCCCTTCTTGTACATGTAATCCTCCAAAAATAAAATAAAAATACTTAGATTTGCTAAAAAATACTTATTAATAAACACTATTAGCCCTATAAAATTCCCTCAGCGTGTAAAACCGTAGCCCGTAAGACTTGGGGCTATTAAATTGGCCCTGTAAAGTAACCCGCCATTGACTTGCGTGGTAAGTGCGAAAAACCCTGTGGGACATTGACAACTGAACTCCGCGGCAGCAAAATCCTTGGTTCTTTCAAGCCCGTAACTTAGTTACGTTTCCAATCACGCTATTAAATTGCAACAAATTCACTGGCATTCAAGCCCGTAACCCACAAATGGAGCTAACAAGCCAACGGGTACTAGAGAGGACCCGCAAGGGGGTTAAAGTCCTATCCGTAGCACTGTAAATGCAAATATACACACACTACTGTACTTATAAATAAAGGGAAAGTGATGTTAGGTATTAATATTAATAGCACAACATTCTCAAACCCGCAAATCTGCAAAATAAAATAGTTTAATATCTGTGTTATATCGATCCCGGCAATCAATGTGTTAATACATATAATGGAATCCGCATGGACTAGAATATCATATTTACTGATTTACTAATATTGCATTTTTTCTGGAATGCGGGTCTGATCGCAACTCGTAATTGAAACCCGTAAGGCTTTGAAATCCAACCTCCATTTTACAGTGACGTAATGATGACGATTTATTTGCCATCGGCTCCGCCTAAACCCATAACTACGGGTTTGACTAATTGAACATGTTCATGGCGGCACATCCAACGTGCGACAAATTGTTTACTTCTCTGGCCCGTAACTTGCAAACAGGTTTAATTTAATAGCTCTGTAACTCAGCCGAATTTCAAGCCCGCAGCCTTTGCTGAGTGCCGATGCCGCTATGGGTTTCGAATTTAATAGGGCTGTAAATATTAACATGTTGGGTAGTTTTCAAGTCTTCGCTTTACTCTTGCGCGGTTTGCAATCTAGAAAACTACATAACTCTGACCCATGCAGAGCTCCATTGACATTAAGTCGAACTCTTAGGCATTATACATATTACAAGATTAGACCGAGACTCGCGGATTTAACCAGGTTGGGAAACAACAGGTTAAGAAGTGATTTTCATCTGCTTCCTATTTTTGTGTATATGAGTTTCTATCAACACCAGGTCTGTTCTGATTATATATCTATTTATGCGTAAACAAGTGTTAGCAATAATTAACAGTTTTCCTTGGAGTTTGTTATGACGTTGAAGAACTTATTCTAATTTAACACATTTTTCAGCACTCTTCTAATATCTGTAGACAATTATACACTGAAAGTGGAAGCCCATAAAGTCTGGGGAAAATAGATAAATAAGATTCAAAGAGGTTACCAAAATGCTGCAAGGTAACCATTATGGGCAAAAAGGAAACATTTAAAGAGAGAGGAAGAAAACGGTAGAAACAAGTGTATAATAGAAAATACTTTATGTTATTATATACAGTAAGGGTGGTTAATCCGTGGAAGGTGGTGACGGCGGATTCGATAGATAGCTTTAAAAGGGGACTGGATTTATTTCTAATTAAAAAGGGAATTCAGGGTTATTATGGATAATTAGAGAGGCAGTATTGATCCAGGGAGAAGTCCGGTCGCTGGTGTCTGGGATCAGGAGGGAATTGATTATTTTTTTTTATACAACAAATTTATTAATAGTTAATTTGCATATTGCAGATCAGAGGAGATCTTAAAAGGTTGAACTTGATGGACTGAAAGTTTTTTTTCAACCTTAAATACTATGGCCCTCATTCAATTGCGATTTGGCCAATTGAATAGGGCCCTAAAATAGCACATAACATATATTTTTTAAAGAAGTTTTTAGTTAGTGAACATCTATCCAAAAGCAAGGTCTTCACTAACTAAAAACTTCTGTAAAAAATATATGCTATGTGCTTATTTAGAGCCCTATTCAATTGGCCGAATCGCAATTGAATGAGGCCCTATGTAACAATGTAACAAATAAATTGTGATAAAAATATTTTAAAAAACTAAAAAGTTAGGTTTAGTACTCAAGGAAAGTTATATTTACTGTATGTACTCGGCAATGAAGAAATAGTGAGCTTATGAATATGACATCTGCTGAAGAACTAAACTGCACTCAGATATTAAAATAAACACAAATATGGATTTTTACAAATGACTTTTTCTGTCGCTAATTAAATATATTGGTGCAAAACTAATATCAGATAGTGTAAATTATTTTATTAAGTAAATAGATTCAGTTGTGCCGCAAACTATTGGGGCAGGTCATGGCGGGTTTAGCTGGGCCCCCTCCCTTAGAGCAGGGCCCCGGTGCTTTGCACAGGCTCAGCCTCTTCTAACTGCAATGATTGGCAGAGCTAACATATTTCTGTTGCTTGAATCTTCAGATTTCGCTTTAAACAGATACAAAGTTTCCAAACATCTTTATAGCTCTAATATCCCATAGTAAATATCAGCCATTGCAAGGATGTTGTCAAATAATAAGACGTACTGTAAGTCTCATACTCATGTACAGGCCATGTATACTAAGGTGAAAGTGGTGGCAACGTGGGGCATGAATTGTGAGTGTGCTTTGTGCACCTTGTCCATAAATGATGTGTGGATAAGGGGCTTGTTGAATACAAAACAGTCCCGGAGAACTAATTGTAATGTATGGCCAAAAGTGCAGAGTAATAACTGTATTCCTTGCAATTGGCATTTGGACATCTTCAGCCTTATTAAATTGCAATCGGCCAATTGAATAGGGCTATATATAAGCGCAGGGCATATTTATTTTACGGAAGCTTTTGGATAGAAGATCACTAACTAAAAACTTCTATAAAAAATACGCTCTGGGCTTATATAGAGCCCTATTCAATTGGCCGATTGCAATTTAATAAGGCTGTATGTTTGTAGATGTCCAAATATCAACACACATATACTATTTATTTATTGTGAACAGTGGAGGCTTGTATCGCACTTTTCCCCCCAATAAGCTAAATGATGTGGTTAAAATCTATAGCACAAGTTAGGTACCAGCCCCACACTGATGAGAACCAATAAGGTCAAAACAGCTCTCTGTGGGTGGGTCACCTAACTTGTACATAATCCGTCCTATACTATGCTATACATGAAAGCTGTGTTATACAGCATGCATTTGCTAAAATGATCCATGTATAAAGTGGTGATTGAATAAAGAGTGAAAAGGCATTGTGGACTCATTTGCATGTCCCCACCCAGTTTCCCAGTGAAACAACTGTATTTCTCTGAATTCTAAGCAGGAAATTATTTCTTAATTTGCTTTTAGACGTTCACACGTGATCAAAAAATGTACTATTTATTTCCTGTCAACAATTGATGAAACAGCAATCTAAAGCAAGTTGTCTGAATTTCATTCTTTTTTTTTTTTTTTTGCATTGTTTGGTTGTTTTTGACTATCTCATACCTCTGTTATACACCAGGACATCTTTATGACCATAGTCATGCTGATCTACTTGGTATTCATGGTAGAGATGTAAAAAGGGTTGCCATTTCCTTTTCCAGTGGGCCACAGAATACAGCTCCTGGTATTCCTAGGTGGTCTACCATCCAAGTACTGACCAGGCCCAACCCTGCTCAGCTTCAAGGTTGTGTGACCTCATGATTCCCTGACTGAAATTGAACCCAGGTCACAGTTGGGAAAGCACCGAATCCTAATCACTGAACAGGTCCCAATGAATATCACTGTGCACAACTAATTCAGAGCACAATATCTTATATTACTAGAAAAGTTTATCCCCCCCCTCCATTGTGTCTCTCACCCCCTTCCCTGTGTCTCTCCCTATTCCCTCCCCTGTGTCTCCCTCTCCCCTGTGTCTCTTCCCCCCTTCCCTCCCTGGTGTCTCTCCCCCCTTCCATCCCTTTTTATCTCTCCCCTCCCCTGTGTCTCTTCTCCACTCCCCTTTGTTTCTTCCCCACCCTCCCCTGTGTCTATTCCCCTCCCTGTGTCTCTTCCCGCTCTCCCTTCCCCTATGTCTCTCCCCCCTCTCCCCTCCCCTGTGTCTCTCCCCCCTCTCCACTCCCCTGTGTCTCTCCCCCCCTCCCCTGTGTTTCTTCTCCCCAGTGTCTCTTCCTCCCTCCCCTGTGTCTTTTCTCCCCACCTCTCCCGTCCCCTGCATCCCTTCCCCCTCTCCCCTGTGTTTCTTCCCCCCTCTCCCCTGTGTCTTTGCCCCCCTGCCCTGTGTATCTTCCCCCCCTCCCCTCTCTTGTGTCTTTCCTTCTTCCCCTCCCCCTGTGTCTTCCTCCCTCTCTCCCTTGGGCCTTCCTCCACCCTCTCCCCTATGTCTTCCTCCCCCTTCTTTCCTGTGTCTTCCTCACCCCTTCTCCCCTGTGTCTTGCTCCCCCCTTCTTCCCTGTGTCTTCCTCCCCCCTTCTCCCCTGTGTCTTGCTCCCCCCTCTCCCCCGTGTTTTTCTCCCCCCTCCTCTTCTACGCATGTGCGTCTCTGCTGCAGCTCTGTATGGACTTCCCATGGAGCCACACTTACCAGAATTATTATCGATGATTTATCACAAATAAAATATTGTTTTTCCCTTTTTTATTGATGAATATCGTTGCACCGCGGTGCCTTGGCATATTGCCATCGGCACATGAGCGACTTGATTATTAACCAAAACGTTTGTTTTTGAACACAGTTGTCTTGCCATTTTCTTTAATGCCCTGATAGAAAATACAACTATGAATGGAAGAAAAATAATGTACGAAACAGAGATTTTATCCACATCTTATAACAAATATCTACACTCAAAAATCTAATAAGTCAGCAAATCTTTGTTGACCCCTCTGGCGCACAAGGGTCAGGATACGTTCTCTAGCTTTCTGTATATTACAAGATTTAATCTGTATAACAATGTATATCATTCCTAGGGGCCACATTTATTCTATGCCTATTGGTATTTTAATATCCATTATTTTTATATTTAATTTAAAAATGGTCATGTTATCTAAATATAACTGTGATATCACCTTGTGGCAATCTATATATGTATTAATGCAGATTAAAGCCCCAAGAAAAAGGTCTAACCAAGTAGCTATAATCACTTCAATAAGATTTACCTGGGGAGAATTGTAGATTAAAATGATAGTCAATACATGAAACGGTTGTTAGATAAAAATATATTATTATTATATTTGTGTATATTTCGATCTTCATGGTGATATAATAATAATGATATGTTCCTGTTGAAAAATTGCATGAATTTTCCTAACTGCAAAGTGTATTAGTACTGAGCCAAATGCCAAATCTGTTCTAAAACACAGAATTCAATAGTTCCACTTCAATAGCTCCTTGAAGACTTTGGACTAAAAGCAGAAAGACAAGCAAAGGAAAAAATCAAACACAAGAAGTGCTGGAGATTGTCCAATGGAAGTAACTGAATATTTACTGAATAAAACAACAAAAAATTATTACTAAATAAAAAGCAAGAGTTGCAATTTTTCGGAAACTCACTAAGTACGTGGTCCCCTTTAAATATAAGAATTAATTCAATAAATCAATAATTGGTGAAGCTTCAACATATTCTGCAGTGCTATATAGAGGAAAACCTTATACATGAGCCAAAAAAGCTAAATGTAAAAGATAATAGGGCTTGATCCCGGTGACTAGTCACTCCATAGTTATTATGACATTGTAAGACATTAGCTTTTAAGGAGGAAAGCTAGGGCAAGTCTGGACATGCTGGTAAAATTTAAAGATATACCACTATCAACAAAGGTCGGTATAGTTAGCAATTTGGTATTCCCATTACATATGGATGTGAGAGCTGGACATAAAGAAGGCTGAGCGCTGGAGAATTGACGCCTTTGAATTGTGGTGTTGCAGAAAACTACTTAGAGTCCCTAGGGCTGCTAGAAGATACAATAAATCAATACTACAGGAAATGAAGCTAAACTGTCCACTGGAAGGTTTGATCATGAGGCTGAAGCTCAAATATTTTGGCCATATCATGAGAAGAGAGGATTCCCTAGAGAAGTCGCTGATGGTGGGAAAGATTAAAGGCATACGAAGAGGGAACAGCAGAGACGGAGATGGATAGATGAGGTCACTAAAGCAATGGACATTGAGGGAGCGCAGAAGGGCAATGGCTGGTTAGTGCTGCTGTCCATAGAAGAGTTGGACATGACTGAACGGCTAATCAACAACAGCAGCTACACCATTTTTTTGGTATTCTCAATTAGAACCTGGTCCACTTTAAATATAAGAAGTAAATCAATAATTGGTGAAGCCTCAACATACTGTGCTGTGCTATAGAGGGAAACCTTATATATGAGCCAAAATAAGCTGAAATAAAATGTTACGCTAACAGGGCTTGATCCGGCTGACCAGAAGTCCACTCCTGGAATAGCCGCTCCATAGTTACAAGGAACATGCGATGACAATCTTGACAGGACTTGGAAATATTGTTTTGCTTTGTTTAAAGAAAGAAGGTTACTTAATATTGTATCACAAGGTTGTTGTTTTTTTCAGTTGAAGATCTCAGAGCACATGATGTCTAATTGCTTTTGGGGGCTTGCCTTCTATCAGCCAATGAGATTGAAACACTAAAGTATACTCTCTGCATTTCCTTTTAATTTCAATGAAGTGTAGGTATTTTTTAGTCAATCATTTCTCATGTACCTTTAAGCAACTTCTATTAACTTCTCTTTTTCTGGATCGCTACCATGTCATGGTGAAGGAGCTTGTGTACTTCAATGAAGCTGTGAGATATATCATGTAGGACAACCTAAGATGGGCAGGTCATAGCAGAGAGATCAATGAAGCTGTGAGCTATACCATCTCCCAAGATGGGCAACTCATACTAGAGAGATCTGACAGATCGGCGTCCACTGAAGAAGGAAATGGCAACCAACTACAGTATCTTTTCCAAGAAAACCTTAAGAGTCATGAAGAGTCAGACACGACTGAACGACTAAACTAAATATACCCTTAGTGCAGCTCAACCAGCTTACAGAGGTAAAATAAACTATATTGCTTCTTAAACAGTAAACTAAATAACGTATCTTTAACTTGTTACACCCCAGATAGCTCTATGTAGACAGGATGTGGCCCACCAATGTATTCCATGCAGCACCATCCTGTTCCCTATATTAGCAAAATTGTCCTCCAAACCCCGGCACCGGGTGCATTTTTTTCCCACTACAACTTGCATATCAGTCAGACTATACAACACATGCCCTCAGATAGGTTCCTTCACTTCTGAATTTAACTACTAGTTAGCCTGTAGCCTGAGGGGGGTGGTTGCCCACCACTAGTCTATTTTGCAAACATGGTTTTTCTGACCAAAGTCTACCTACAAGGGACATGGAAGGTTCCTGGATGTTACTAGGTATATAATATCCCTGGGTATCTATTTACTTTCAATACGTTATTTTATTAGGAAGGGCTTAAAAGCTCTGTTTGTACTGCCTAAAAGCAAACAAATAGTCCCTGTTTGGGTCTGCCCTCTGCAACTCACAAATAGACAGACTCTGCTGTATTAGATGTGTCTAGTACTAACCAATCAGGGACCATCTCTCTACAACATACTGCTGAGACGTGTTACCTGATAGGCTAGGACACTACACTGCGCATCCAGCCCAACAGAGTCTGTGTCTGCATATGCTGCAGAGGCCAGACCCATACAGGGACTATTTCTTTGATTTTAGGAAGTTAAAATACAGCATATAATAAAATAAAGCACCTAAAAATTAATAGATACACACATGGCCGGATTACCCATTAGGCCAACTAGACAGCCGCCCAGTGGCTCTTCCCTGTGAGGGGTGCCACCTCTTAAAAAACAATGGTTCCTGACTTAACAAATTAAATGTTGCAGTTCATAGACTGGCTACTAAGGGGTAACCACCTAAAACAAGGCACGGACAGAAAAGGCAAAAATGGGTCAGAGCATGCCTTGCGTACCAACTCGCAGGGGCTCCTCCACTTCACTGCCCAGGGGCTCCAAAAAGGTAGATACGGCCCTGAATACACAGATATATCATATACCTAGTAGAATCCACATCCATTTAATACTAGTTATAACTAAAGATAAATGTAAATTCACAAGACTTTAAATTGCTTATTTTCACACCGAAATGCACAATATGTATTGTATAAAAGCATGGTGTAAAGTTGGTAAATGAAACACATTTTATAAAGAAGCCACAACAGCTTGGAGCCCGTCTTGTACGTGTGTTACCGAGCAGCTCTGTAATAAATGTTTAATGATCTGTTACTAATGTATCGGATCGCGCCACATTCTAAGGACATTCTTTCAGTTGCTTTACTAAAATGTGTCGTTTTTTTAAACATTGTTGTCAGTGTAAAACTGTGAATTTTTATTATGCATTTAAACGAGTTCTAAAAACGACAAAAATATGAGGCCCATTTTCCGTTGTGATGTAAGATAGTGGCAAGCCATTTATTTAACTTTGAGGACCCCATATGAGGCGCCTGGCCCTTTAAAGGGTCTCAGGGTACTTTAAACCTTTTTATACTACTCCAATCAATATGGTAAAATTGTTGTGGGAAAGGAATAAAAAGCATATTTAAGTTTCTTGGATTATGAAGCATCTGATAGAGAAGAATCAGTAGTGTATGAAAACATTTTTGCATGAAAAAATGCCCCCCCCCAAAAAATAATTAACAAACTTTCTAAATCTCTTGAGTTTGCAAGCAGCAGCTTTTGTTAGTTAACACCCCTGAAAATCCCTGCTACGATTAGCATAAAATTCATCATTTGTTTTGGCCAATCACAGGCAGCTATACATTTAAATACATTTGTAACTATCATTGATGGCAGTTTGTACCAGAAGGAATCATGGAATGTGTGGACCCCTGTGGAAGGAAAAAGGAAGAGTTAGACACTGATCTGTAGATCTCTGCATTGAGCTGCTGCTGGCTTAAAGGTTACTAAGGAGTTAAAATCTGTATTTGAATGCAGTGTTTCTATTGCGAGGTTCACTGTGCCTATGTAAGCAGCTCTGGGGGTGTGGAAAACAAGTGTTATTTAAATAAAATAAATATGTATAATGACTCTGTGTAATGTGTGTGTCTGATATAAGCAGCAGGTGTTAGATTAGATACATTTCCAGATACCTTTTAATATTAATTTTAGAGGGATATAATAGGGAAGTGACTTCGGCCAGCATGTGACCCCCCACTCCACTTGTTGCCAGCTACAGCTCTAAGAGGGGATCTTTCCTCTTATCTGCCCACCAGAGAACCACTATTTTACTTCCCTAACCCTAAACAGTGGGGGAGCTAGAGCATGGAAGGCCATGGAGAGCATGGAGGGCCATGCAACCTTTACATAGTGCCCAACTCCTGTCAGCACCCACCTCACAGAACCCATCCCCTGTACTTTGCTGTCACTTGCTCTCTCACCTCTTCGCTGATACACATCTTTATGGTGCTGAACTGCTCCACACTGCCACCTCTTGGAGCTTCAGTGGTAAAGTTCTACAGAAAAATACAATTAAATACAAAAAAAAAAGGGCCCTGGTGCATTGCACCCCCTGCATCACTGGTAGCTCGGCCCCTGACCCTTAATCCCACCTCCTAACCCTAAGCCTTAACTCATAAATCCTAACCCTAAACCCTAACCCTAAGAAAAAATTCAACAAAGTCTGTGGTGCGCTGTGACTCCACCTGCTGGTCGCTCCACACCACTGCTCTGGCTGGTAGATAACAGGAAAGGTCCAGGACATGTTCTTATAATCTGTTGAGCTTTCCATTGGTCTTGTATATTGCACTGGCATATTTAGCTTCTATCTTCCCTTTCTGTGGACATGAGCTTCCACTACAGCATAAAAAAGCAAACACAACTGAGACTATATTATGTTTCTACTTTCTCATCACTCTTTGCCTATTTCTACGGGTAGTTATAGAGAATATTTTAAATAATGAACTACAGTGGTCCTTTACTTGCATAATAAAATGACATTGCCCTGTTTAGTAAAAATGGGCCAGAGCCTGATTTCATCTTAAAAGATTCCCTTTCCATTGGACTGCTGTAGGAAGAGCTCGTCTAATCATCAAGAGCAGCAAACATGTCTGGTCTCTATAAAAAAATCAATAAATATGCAAATGATTCCTGCTCCTTAGATTAGACGCTCAGCATGCTTTGCATACTAATCAGCCTCATGCATATGCATTGGGAAAGACAAGATGCTTAAATACTATGTGACCTGATAAACCTTTGATGGACCCTCAAAGTGGAAGATGTCGAATGGCGAAATGCGTTAGGGATTTTGTAATGACATATTATGCTGATCTGGTTTGTAGAGGACTCAGACAAGTTTGCATTGTGTGATCATCATGAGATTTGAGGCCCTGTGACTTATTTTCTCAATTGCTCTTGGAGTCTGCAAGGCACCCTGGGCGTCACCAGCAGTAAATGTTGTAAGGGGATTAAAGTGAGATACTGGCGCACCCTTTGATACTACACAGCAAGATCTCTAAGAGCTTTTATCTCAGTATGTCTAACAATATAACACTTAAGTTGCAAACTCTTTGAAGACTGGATTCCATTTCTGCCCAATGTATCCTCTTACAGTGAAGTGTTCTCCGCCATTTATACTGCGAGGAGCTGCGTTATGAAAACCGCATATCAAAATAATGCTCGTTGGTAAGCTCTCATGGGCATGTCCTCATGTTGGGGTTGTGTGTTTCTAATAAACATCTACACAACACTATACAACATAAAAACTTTATATGAATAAATAATTATATTATTATGATGATGATTATTATGATGATAATGATGATGATGATAATAATAATAATAATAATCATCATCATCATAACCATCATCATCATCACAATCATCATTATCATTATCAGTTGTAGTAGTAGTATCATTATGATGATGATTATGATGATTATTATTATTATTATTAATCATCATCATTATTAGTGGTAGTAGTATTATCATGATTATTATAATCAGGATGATGATTAATAATAATAATAATAATAATAATAATAATCATAACAATCATCATTATCATTATCAGTTGTAGTAGTAGTATCATTATGATGATGATTATTATTATTATTATTATTAATCATCATCCTGATTATAATAATCATGATAATACTACTACCACTAATAATGATGATGATGATAATAATAATATTAATAATAATATTAATAATAATAATATTATCATCATCATCGTCATCATTTGTAGTAGTAGTAGTAGTAGTATCATTATAATTATTATTAATATTATTATTATTTTAAATATTAGACAATTATATTTCATACAGTATTTACAACACTATGCAACATAAATCCTTAAATAATCATGTTATTATTATTATTATTATTATTATTATTATTATCATCATTATTTTATTATTATTATTTATTTTTTTATTATTATTATTTTAAATATTAGACAATTATATTTCATATTTACAACACTATAACATAAATCCTTTATGTAAATAAATAAATAATGATATTATTATTATTATTATTATTATTAATTTTATTATTATTATTATCATCAGCATTATTAGTATTTTAAATATTAGACAATTATATTTCATATTTACAACACTATGCAACATAAATAAATCCTTTATATAAATAAATTATTATATTATTATTATTATTATTATCAACATCATCATTATTATTATTATTTTTATTATTTAAAATATTAGAAAATTGGGTCCTTTCCCTCTTCACCATCGCAAAATCTGACAGCTGCAGTTCCACCTCTGGCCAACAAAATGGCGCTGCAGATTTTAGCATATAATCCGCACCGACAGAAGAGGCCTTGAGCTATGAGAGGCGCGCCCGAGGCCCTGAGTTGCGCCACCTCGGACAGGAAAACAGTTCTTTGCCTTCCCTGGAATTTGATGGTGCTCGAAAACTCACTGGCGGATGGCACCTGTAACTGCAGGTGTTAGTGCTGCAGAAGAAATGCGCTGGCAAAGAGGGATAGATCCGGAAATTGTATTTCATATTTACAACAATATGCAACCAAATCTTTTAAATGAATACATAATTATATTACTATATTATATTATTATTTTTATTATTTTTTTTTATTATTATTAGACAAAGAAATATTAGACAATTACATTTCATATTTAAAATATATATGAAGTGATCATAGGACCAGGAAAGGCGTCAAAATCAGATATTGCCAATAGGAGTCTCTTGGACTGATCTGAGTAAGATTTTATTCGTGGAAAGCACATAAACCACTGAGAAAGCCAGGAGGATATTTTTATATAGGGAAGGACTGTATTATTTTTCATCCTTCTATATGTTAATATGCAACTTCCCATGAATCTTTCTGCTTGAATGGCAGATCAACAAAATCAGGTATTTATTTTATAAAAGAGAGATATATAATACTGAGTTGGTCTTGTATCCAAGGTTTACAAGAAAAGTGTGTTCACTGATAGGCAGAGGTGACAGACAACAAAAGCATATAATGAGATAAATATTTTTTTACTTTTTAATGTTCTAAATTATTTTACCCATTAATAATTTTTATGGAAATTCAGTTGTTCTCTAAGACAAAAAGTAAAAAAATAACTGAATAAAAAAGAATATAATAGTAGTAGTAATAATAATTATAATAATAATAATTATAATAATAATAATAATAATAATAAAATTAGGTAATTTATAAAAAAATAATTGTTATCACTACTACATATTAGTTACTTTAATAACAACCATAAAAAATAATGATTTTGCTGAATAAGAGTAGTTATATAATACACAAAAAAAGTCTCTTTTTTGTCATTCCTGTGAATACTGGTAATTACAAGGAATAAAAACAGTTTTAATATTAATTAAAGCAATATGATAACTTTAGTATTTTTTATTATTATTATTATTAGTAGTAGTAGTAGTAGTAATATTATTAAGGATAACATCAGACATGTTAGTATTAAAGAATATTAATATTTTGCATTATATTATATATACTCAATACCAACATTCATAAAGTGATTCATTTTGCTATTTAAAAAAAATAAAAATAATTGATAGTATTGTGTATCAACACTAACAATACTTTCACTTTCCATTTTGTTGTATTTTGTCAGCTGGACGATTATTGTGTATTAAAATAATTATATATAATAATTGTGCATTTATTTCAATTGTATCCCTTGGTGTATTATTTTGTTCCAGAGCTAGATCATTACCTATGATTTTATTAATAATAGTAATAATTGTCCTTTTTGGTTTAATTGCACAGAACATTATATTGCCAGTAAAACATGGGTTTTTACTAAAGGAATTATCAGCCTTATTAAATTGCAATTCGGTAAATTTAAAAGGGCTCTATTTAAGCACACAGTATATTTTATTTACAGAAGTTTTTAGTTAGTGAACTTCTATCCAACAGCAAGGTCTTCACTAACTAAAAACTTCTGTAAATAAAATATGCTGTGTGCTTAAATAGAGCCCTTTTAAATTTACCAAATCACAATTTAATAAGGCGGTATGTGTCCAATATCCATGGTGCATTCGATTTTCTTGTTTTGTATTATCGAAAATATAAAAAAAAAAAGAAATATAAATAATTTTGCAATCTGAAAATGTTAGATGTTTTAATTATCTAATTTTTGGACTGTCCAGTAATTGTTACACAATTATTACACAATTATATAAAAATGAAGAGTCTGGTTTCTCCCAGGTGCCACTGTTTTATCTACTAACTATATCTGAACCAAAAGTATACATTTTGAACAAAAATTACCAAAAGAAATCATATTTTATTTTTAAGATGTGTGAAGAATTAAATAGTGAAGCAGATAAAATATAAGTTGCTCTAGAGCATATACATATATCTTAGATAAATTGCCAAAAACACCGAATACTGAAACCACAAGATAAAGTCTAATTTGTCGAAAAAGGAAAATAACCCATTTTTGAAGATGTCGGAGGAACATCAAATAAGTCAATGGAAGTTTTTAGCTCTGCATTCATATTTTGTGCTTAGTACAAGAAAATAAGACAAGTTTAGCTTTAATCACAAAATGTCCATTTAAATATAAAAATCTGCAAGAATTTTGTTAACAGATCTAAAACTGCAATTACACACATTTATGTAGTTACACAGTTCCAATAATCGTCTCATTTACACCATCTAAGTGAAATGAAAACCAAGAATAAAATAGCAGTTCTTTCGTGATTATTCTCGACATATCTTGGTAAAGAAAAGACTCCAAGATAAATCATCTCGCTGAAATTGAAGATTCCCCGCTGAGCTTATCTACACTTCGGGATGTGTGTATATTTCCTCCACATGAGCTTCTACCCAACACTCGAAGAAAAAAACGTTAGTGTTTCAAATGTTCTGTACTATATTTCAGAAGAATATTTGCCAGTTTACTCAAAAATATCATCAGTAAGTCTAAGCCCAAGGTGGAACTCTTATTTTTTTGTTTTATATAGAAATATAGATATATACTAAAAAGAATGCACCAACCTAGGGCCCTATTCTATTGGCCAAATCAAATTGCCACATATTCTATTAGCTACTTGCATTCCAATTACGAGTTCCCCACCCACAATCACTATGGGCCAGCCAAGGATGCAACTTTGCTCTTACATCTCCATTGGTTTTTGTACAGTTTGAATATTATAAGCTCTAAATAATTAAAGTTACAGAAAATGTATATTCTATTAGTAGCCCTAGTTCTCAAATAAAGTCAAACCCACAACTGAAAAAAGTATTAAGTTTCTTTCAGAAATATTATGAATACTAAATAGGACTCTCAAGGGCTTTTCAAACAATTTTCAGAGCTGTAACATTAATTAAAAATACAGTAATGTGCTTTAAAAGTACTGGAAGGCAAGGAGTGACATTATAATTATTTGCATAACAGTCTCAAACCCACAAATATGCAATTAAAAATATTATTTGTAACTGTTATTTATGTGTAATATGGATCTCAGTACCTAATACATATCATGAAACCAACATGGACTAAAACAGATGCTCTAATGCATTTTATAGAGTGCTAGATTGCTTGATGATGAGCCCATCGGCAGATATTATTTATTGGCTCTCAAAAATGTAAAGCCTCTGATTGCAGATTACGTCTAACTTCCATATTTTACTGATATCATGATGATGTCTCATTTACTGTTGGTTGTGTCTAAGAAGTAAATTATGGGCTTGCTTATATATTGCCTGATGATATGATCACGCCTCTTGAAATCAGACTTAGAAAGGCAGGGTTTACATGTGGAGCCTGCAAAGACTTAAGTTGGAGTCAATAGAATACATCTAAACATTTAGAGAAAAAAAACACCCACAGCCAAAAGTACTTACAAGCTTCTAATAGAACTTGGCCCTTAGCATATCATGTATACGGTACAGTTGCAATTTAGATGTTCAGGGTCTCTGAAGGAGCCATCGGCTAAACACATCTGTAGATTTAATAGTATAATAAGATGATTAAGGGGTCCCTCTGTTACCAAAAAAGGTTACAGAGAGTTGTTACATAATGATTGTCCTTACCATTACTCCTATTTTTCCATTTTCTGTATCCTCCTTGCCACCCCATAGGTGTCTCGAAGAGATGTTCAATACTTAACACATTAGTACTAATAGACCACTATAGTAAACAAAATAATAATACTAAGACGTCATTGGTCATCACTCCTTCTTCACTTTCTTCCCACGTGTCTACCTTATACCCCAATGCAAATGTGTGGATATAAAAATTAAACTTAGCTGGAATTTTTCCAAGGGTGTCATAAGATGGCAATGTGACAAATAATATGACAAACACATTTCTTGAAGATATACTGTAGGACATTCTTCCAAACTTTTTCACCGGTTGCAATGTCTACACTTTTAGTGATTTGTCTCATCATTTCTTGAAAATTTAAACACAATTGCCACCAATTAGCAAAAGACAGAAACCTTAAAACAGACAATGGGGCACCGTGAATGGTTTTGAATCTCTAAATGATTTGGAAGAGGTCATTACAGCTATTAGTGTTTCTTGCTACCGACAGTTACTGGCAAGTAAAATTGCAAACTTGTGTATGTGTATTGATTCGGATGGTGAGATGAGGATTTGGAAGAGCTCTGGATTCATTGCCTCCTGTTCTGTTATCTCAAGGGTCTCATAGCTGTTCTTACCACCCATATTGTGTATTCAGTTCCAAGGATATAAAAAATATAGTTTAATGACTTGAAGGCGCAGATCTTTCCATTAATCAAATGTTACATAGTTACATAGTTACATTGTAATTGAGGTTGAAAAAAGACTTTTAGCCCATTAAGTTCAACCGTTTTTGTAATATCTTATTGGTTGCGAAATGGTTGGTGGCGAAAAAATGGAAAAGTCCAATAATTCCAATCTGGTAAGAAATAAAATAAATTGTTGCTCGCAACAGATTAATTGAACTAGAGTCTATAGGTCAATAACTATTTCTAAAAGTCATGATATAAATAAATGGAAATTGTAGGATGAATATATGCTACAATGCACATAGCTTTAAATGAATCAATTTCGCCCTCTTCTGTGGCAAATGTGGATTCTCGGATGTCAACTTATCTTTTGTACATCTAATCAAGTTAAATTATGTATCTTTAAATATTTGTTATGTTTGTTATTTATGAGATTGTAATATTGGTTTCTTATCATTTTTTTCTCTTGTCTGTATTTTGTACAAATGAATAAATAAAAAAATAAAAAAGTTCAACCTTTTAAGATCTACTCTGAGATCAGATTAATGATTAATTGTTAATTGAGAATTCAGATTAATTATTAATTGTTAATTGATCCAGAGGAAGGCAAACAGAGAAAAAAAAAAAAAGTGAAACTTTGCCAATTGTCTCAAATACTGGCGATCAGATTCCTCCCTGGATCAATACTCTTTCTCTAATTATCCAGGATAACCCTGAATACCCTTTTTAATTAAAAATACATCCAATCCCTTTTTTTAACATTATCTATTGAATCCACTGTCACCACCTCCATTGCATTTCCTCATTTTTAATTATATTTGGGGGTTTATAGCATACTTCAACCAATATTCTTTTGGAATGTGCTGCTCCGCTATTTAAGACTACCCACAAACATTCAACATTACCGCTAGTTCCACCATAAATATCTTCTCTGACTATAGGCTTAAAATCAGGCTTAACATACAGACAAATGCCCTCCTCCTCTTTTACCATTGCCCCTATCTTTCCTAAATAGGGTATAACCGTCCAGATTAACAGTCCAGTCATGAGATTCATCCCACCACGTTTCTGTAATGCCTATTAAATCCAATTTCTCATTAACTGCTAATAATTCTAACTCTCCCATTGTTCTTGGCAAGCTTCTGGCATTAGCGACCATACACCTTATATTATGAGTCTGTAGTTCTGAAGTGCCTGCCACTGTACTTGAGTTACTTAGCAGTATCTCCCTATTGACTATACTAACCCTCCCCCATCTCCTCCCCCATGACTAGTTAATGCATTACTTACCCCTCTACACTTTCTACCCCATTACTTCTATCTAATCCCTCCCCCCACCAATTAGTTTAAAAACTACCATCCTATCCCCTAGCACAAAAGCTCCCTCATCATTAAGGTGCAATTGTTCCCTGCTATAGAGATTGTACCCAAGTAAGAAGTCAGCCCAGTGCTAAAAAAATCAAAAAACAGACCCCTCCTTAATGCACCACATTTTTAGCCACAAATTTACCTCCCTAAGCTCCTCCTGTCTCCCTGGACTTGCACGCAGCACTGGTAATATCTCAGAAAATACTACCTTGGAGGTCCTTGCCTTCAGCTTATTACCTAATTCTATAAAATTATTCTTTAGGACACTCCATCTTCCACTAACTTTGTCATTGGTACCAATATGTACCAAGACCGCCGGTTCATTTCCAGCCCTCCCAATAATTTGTCTACCAGATCCACAACATGCCGAACCCGAGCACCCGGGAGAAAGCAAACTGTTCGATTGCTGGGATCTGGGTGACAAATAACCCTGTCTACCTTCCTAATAATAGAGTCCCCTACCACCAGAACATGTCTGTTTCTCTGCCTATTCTGCCCTCCCTCTCCTCCAATATAACTGTTCTCCTGACTGTTAGAGGGAACAGCTCTATCTGGCATTGCCATTCCTGAATGGACATCCCCAACAGTTTCACTCAATCTGGCAAATCTGTTGGTGCTTGCCAACTCAGTACTGGCCTCCCTCCTGATCCTGTTCCCCCTGCTTCCCCTTGTAACTGTACCCAGCAACCTCCCTGGACATCCTCACTGGCCCCAGCTCCACCCTCCATGCCAGGTACACTGTAAGCACCAGTTCCCTTTCCAGTGGAGCAATATCAGTAAGTGCTGCAATTCTCCTCTCCAGTTCTCCAATGTTAGCTTCAGAAATCAGGATCATCTGTTCCAGTAGTGTATACATATGACAGGATGTACACTGAGTGAGGTTGCCACTGGACTGACTCATAATTACAAATGACAAAAATCAGTGGGAAAAATCAGATGCAAACAGTCACACGCAAGGCCCAAACTTATATGCAAGTTTAACCCAGGCAAATACATTCCCCTCTCACCTGTACCAAATCACTGCACACAGGAAAACAAACCCACTTTACTTGTCTGAGTAACTGACCCCCTCTTAAAGGTGAAGTCTTACTTAAATTACCATTTTAGTTTAATATATAGGTACTTGTTTATGAAATATGTGATGAATTAACATTAAA
This sequence comes from Discoglossus pictus, assembly GCA_027410445.1. NCBI lineage: Eukaryota > Metazoa > Chordata > Amphibia > Anura > Alytidae > Discoglossus > Discoglossus pictus. The sequence continues at coordinate 11,547,369 of CM050171.1, read as the reverse complement.
AGCTGTGTGAGACATATGAATATTATTGTTTGAATACTGTAATAGTTAGTTTATGAGTAGAGGAATCCCCTTTGTCTTTGTTACATCACTTCCTGGATCACGAGGATGCCCTTTCTATCTATTAATGAAGGGGAGGTGAGGAGGAGGAACAGGGAGAGGTCAGAAGATTTTGTTAGACAATTTGATATGACTGAAATTAACACCACAACTATTTCCCCTCCTAGATTCAGAAGTAGGGTGGTCTCCAGATATGTAATATCTCCTCCCACACATGCATCTTCCACCAACCTATCATGGATGACTCCATGCTTCAACAGAGACATCATTTTGTAAAAAATGTAAATCTAGCTTAATGGTGATTTCCCTGTTGAAATATGCCCTGAAATTCAAAGTTCATATACCGTATTTATCGGCATATAACACGCACCGGCGTATAACACGCACCTCATTTTAAGAAAGAAATTTCAGGGGGAATTTTTTTTTCAAATAAAGAACTTTGAAGCAAAATCCTCAACCTCAACCCGCTCCTCAAACCCCCCATCTTCAACCCCCTCCTCCTCCCCCCATCCTTATCCTCCTTCCTCAACCCCCCTCCTCAACCTCAACCCCCTTCCTTAACCTCCCTCCTCATCCTCAACCACCCTCCTCATCCTCAACCTCCCTCCTCATCCTCAACCTCCCTCCTCAACCTCCCTCATCATCCTCCCTCCTTAACCCCCCCATCCTCAACCAACTCCTCAACCTCCCTCCTCAACCCCCCATCCTCAAACCCCCATCCTCAAACCCCCTCCTCAACCCCCCATCCTAAAACCCCCTCTACCCCCCTATCCTCAACCCCCTCCTCAAACCCACTCCTCAACCCCCCATCCTCAACCCCCTCCTCAACCTCCCTCCTGAACCCCCCATCCTCAAACCGCCTCTTCAACCCCCCCATCCTCAAACCCCCTCAACCCCCCTCATCCTCCTTCCTCAACCCCCTCCTCAAACCCACTCCTCAACCCCCCATCCTCAAACCCCCTCAACCCCCCTCCTCAACCCCCCATCCTCATCCTTCTTCCTCAACCCCCTACTCAACCTCCCTCCTCAAACCCCCTCCTCAACCCCCCATCCTCAAACCCCCTCCTCAACACCCCCATCCTCAAACCCCCTCAACACCCCCATCCTCATCATCCTTCCTCAACGCCCTCCTCAACCTCAACCCCATTATCCTCAACCTCAACCCCCCTCCTCAACCTCCCTCCTTATTCTAAACCTCCCCCCTCCTCAACCTAAACCCCCCTCCTCAACCTAACCCCCCTAAATACCCCCCCTCACTTACCTGCTTCTGCTCCGGCCTCTGCTCCTTGACCCGGCGCGTGCGCATGTGACGTCACATGCGCGCCACGTCATTAGCATATACCGGGTGCACCCGGTATATGCTAATGACGTGGCGCACATGTGACGTCACATGTGCGCCGTGTCAAGGAGCGGAGGGTTAGGTTGAGGAGGGGGGGCTAGAATGAGGAGGGGGGTTTAGAATGAGGAGGGGTTTAGAATGAGGAGGGAGGTTGAGGATGAGGAGGGGGAGGGAATATCGGCGTATAACACGCACCTATCATTTGCTCCCTATTTTCAGGGAGAAAAAGTGCGTGTTATACACCGATAAATAGGGTATATATATATATATATATATATATATATATATATATATATATATATATATATATATATATATATATGTACATTTAAATACATATAACTTTCATTGAACATAGGTCCTAATCATAATATAGTACTTGTATACTGCCGCACAGTGCAACCTTACTAACTTTCATAAATTGGGGAAAGGCACATTTTGTTTAGTATAGCATCTAAACATTGGTCCCAAAACCAGATCTGACAGCACCTAGTCTTGCATTTTGTTGTAAAGAAGAATAAAGTTCTAAAGAAAATCTTAATTTTAGCAAGTGTACAGAAACTGACATAACAGCAATGTTTCCTGTCACCACATTAGAGGGCATCATTTCCCTGCTACACCCCTTCATAATATCACACTCTTCACGGCTTGCAAAGTATTGCAGCTCCTCACTTTTCCCTGCAGATGTATCACAGAATAAATCACACAACATGTCCGCCTATCACACCCTGAAGATGATGAGAGACAGAGAGAAGTTTCTCGACTTTGCAGCAGCTTGTTTCTTCTAGAAGCTGACTTGACACAGTTCCAATCACTTGATTGGCTGGCCACACAAAGCAGCATGTTGGTCATGTGACCAAGCTTCCATCCATAATATATATTATCATTGTTTATTATCGAGACAAATAGTTTTTCCACATCATTTCCAGCCTCTGTCTGATGGCATACCTTGGTTTTTAACCATTCCCCATCCCTTTAATACATTTTTATCTATTTCACAACTAATCTGGAGCACTGGCTTCATTTTATGTAGAGATATCAAACTAAATATATCTGCCCTTTCGTTAATACATGTTAGTTTACAAGCATTAATTAGTCATAAACAAAACTGCTTCCAGAGAGGAAATTATGAAAAGCAACAACTTATAAAATCCAACGCAAATGCTATGCCGAAAATTTAAAATACATGTGTCATGTCTAACCGAAATGTCAACACCTGTTTACCAACATAAACAAGGTGTCCTTTTAAATGACAACCTTATAGCTAATTTTATTATTTCTTAATAAGAGCCGCTTTAAAATGACAACACAGATATGTTAACGGACTCAGCTCCAGAAACAAGGTGACTTTAAATCAGGATCCTGTCACCTAAAAATGAGAGACTGCATAGTGTGGTGCTATTTAGTGATACAATGACTTTAATGGACTATTATTATAGCTGCAGTGTTTATAAATTAAGCCCAAAGCTTTTGAAACTCTAATGGGCTTTTCTTCAACATGAAAAATGCCCGGCTAAGAAGGAACATTCCTTATTTCATATAATACTGGTGACACACTGCAAGGTATCATCCAAAACTAATAAAGAAGAGTACGTTCAGACAATGGTCTGTATCATTTTTTAGAAAAAGTTTTCCGAAGCAAATAAAAAAAGCAAATAAATACAATTTTATAGATTAGATTATTTTATAGGAAAGTTACTTAATTATTTTTTATCCTGCTCAATGTGATTGCCATATATAATTTACAATTTATCTACTTCTAAGAATCCTGCAGATGAACAGATTCTCAGATTCTGGAACTGCCTCCTTTGTTCCTGTTCTCCTCATGAAAGCTGCCATTGTGCCCAAGGTCATGTTCACCAGTGTCTCATACTGCAGAAAGTGATATGCTGTGTGTCTGAGCAGCATGAGACCCTGGTAGTGTGAATCTCACTGCCATGGGCATGGTCTTGGGTCACAGCTGGGAAAAATGGCGCCCTACATGAGATAGCAGAATGTTCTGGCTCCTAAAAAGTAAGTATTATATCATAATTGTATCAAGGACAATAAAATTATCTAAATAATCCAGTTAAAATGAATATGAAACAAAAACATTTTGTTTAAAGAGTTCTTTTAATAGCTCTGAGATGAGACACAATCATATGCTCTCTTGTTAGATCATAGATAACTGTGTCCTACCCTCCATGTATGGATAATCCAATGTCAGGGAAGTTTATTAGCAAACCATTGATGTTGGGTTAATACTTTTTTACCCATCTGGCAATTATCATTGGCTTACCAAACAATATAAAAGTATATTACACTATTCCAAGATTACAAAAAAGATAATAAAAATGATCATTTTAGCTAGGAACCTCAAATGTGCTGTTTAAACTATAACAGATAATACACATAGTCAATTGTATTTAATAAGAAATGCAATATACACAAGAAAATGATAAATGACCAAGCACAGATATTGGACTCAATAACGTCTCCATAAAATGCAGTTATAGACATGGAAATGTACCTCATTGTCCACTAGTTCCCCTTTGAAAAAAAGTAATTTATTATAGCCTCAGGAAACTATACCCTTGAGAAGCTAGGCTTTTGGGAGTATAAGTTAGCTGGCACATCTATAAATAACTGTGTTAAAGGAGAAAAAAATGGTGTGATCATCTTGGGATATCTATGATGTCCAACGTCCATAAGTCATGATTTGCTCGTAAAATTGGTTTACTACTAAAATGACCTATTTATGACTTTCCTAAGACCTCAAAATATTATTCTGTGTATTTGATATAGTGGTAAGGGATTCGTAAAAGCATAGCTTTGCTACCATAGTACATATACAGACATGATCTACTGATGGCATTGGCCAGTTGGGGTCTCTCTTGGAATTCTCAGTCCACCACCTGTAATTACCTCTCTGTTATATTATGTATTTTTCTTTGCAATCATTTCTCGGGGTTATGTTGACAAGGATTATTTTGATTATTAAGAGCTCTTTTGGTCTACTGATTTCAGACTAATCATAAGAAGTAATTATAGGCAACCAGCACCAGGACTTTGTCCATTTCTTGTAGTCTAATGCTCTATTGAGTTACTTATGGAATCACACAGTGTCATACAAAACCTTCCAGATTGCAATATAATCCGTACATTGCACGTGATTCATTTCCTCGCCTTGTAGCCATAGGGGTTTTAATATGTTGAATGTCCATCTGGTAAAACAAAAAGGTTCTAATGTGAATGTTTTGGGATTGGAATCAAGTCAGGAACCCTCTGGCACCCGACATCTACTACATGTTGGCTTCAATAAATGTTGACTTGTACTCAGATGTAATTGTGGCTTCTTGATATATTACAATAAGAATTGATAGAGTGGTTTAATATGAAGCAGGGCATCGAAAAATATTGCTACATTAACCTCCAAAAGGATTTAAAGGGTCATCAAAAGTCATATTTACAGCATGCTGTTTTGGATAACTTATCTTGATAATGGGAAAACTGTTTCAGAAAGTTAAAAAATAGTTAAAGGACCAATGAAGGTAAAGAAAAGGAACATTTGTTTGTTGAGTATGTACCATAATAACAATATTTACAGCTATTTAAGCCATGCACAAACATTTATGGGGAAATCTGAATTTTTTAAGACTGTCTTTATGAGAACAGGAATCCATTTTGTGTTTGTACCTTCATATCTGGAGAGCTGAATAATGTGTGTTTGGAGTTATCAGTGGAGGGAGGGGTGGTGAAGGATGCTTCAGGCATAAGTGCAGAGCCTTTGTTTAATAATAGGTTAACATTGCAATTTATACCACACTCCTCCATCAATGGCCCATGAGCAGACAACTTAAACTAACTACAGCTCTCCAGAAAGTAAAAGCCCCTCTCAAACACTCAACTTACACTATTGTATCATGGATCCCTCCAGGATACGGCTTTTAATTAACTTTTTTTGTGGAATTATGCTACATTCAAATCGACCATTTTGGTTTTTACTGCTCAACTTCCTGAGGAAACTTTCCATGTATAGAAAGCTTCTATCTGCATAGTGGGAATATGGCTGCTAAATCCACCAGAGCTTTCATTTGGTTTAATTGGAAAGTTTCCTAATTTACAAAGACAAACTCTCCTTCGAGGTAGCAAAGAGAAACGGAAAGAGTTAACTGGACTACAAGATGTTGCTTATGGAAACTTTAAATTGTTCTTTAGTTATAATTATAAGTTTGTATTTTCCCAACTAAATGTCATAAAGGGAGTTGATTTCTGTCCATCATAGTGGGTTCATGTGAAATGTCTTTTTTTCAACTGACTTAAAACAAAATAATAATACAACACGTCAAAGACTTGGGGCAATGTGTAGAAATAGCTTAAATTTCTAATACTTCTTGAAATGAAGTCACATGACTCTCTGTACTTTATGACCTTATGTAATTATTTGAGTGCTAGAAGTATCGATTATTCCATCTCTGGTGGAGGCGACTGAGGGGGAACGTGATGTTTGCTTCGTTCTTGTTATCAAACATTGGAAAACAATGAGCTCTTCCAGAACCAACATCATCTTTCCAATGACTGAGACCTCCAAGAAACGATGAAGAGTTCCCAGTGATGATGCCGTTTATTTATTGGAAAATATATATTCATTGAGATCAGCACAGAGAAACACAGCTCGATTTTATACAGATCTTGGATAAGACGTTCAGCGAAAGGCAGGAGTCCAAATAAGAGATGATATGATAAAAGCAGTGGCAAAGCTACTGTTGGTGCAGCAGGAGCAAAGCACCAGGGAAAAGGGTAGGGGACCTCTGCTACTAGCCATAAACAAGGAATCTTAGTTTACTAGATGTGGTTGGCAGATAATTTCTTTATAGAGATCTAATCACCATAGGGGTGATCTGCCTATCTACATATATTTTTGGCTGGTTTTTGACCCCTATGAGATGGAGCAGCAAATGAAAGTTTGATAATGGGGCTAAAGCTCAGAAATGTTGTCCATATCATGAAGACAGGATTCCTTAGAGAAGACTCTGATGCTGAAGGCACATGTGGAAGGGGAATGCAGAGATGGATAGATGAGGCCAATGAAATAATAAACATAAGCTTGAGGGTGGTCAGAGGGGCAGTGGGTGACAGATGTGCCGGGTGTGTTGCAGTCCATAGGGTCACAAAGAGTCAGATACAACTAAACAACAACAATAAGGTGGAGAAAGAAGTTCCAACCTTTACAACCGTGACCATGGTTGTAGGAACTAATCATAAGAAGTGGGTGTAAGAACTAATCATAAGAGGGGGGGGGGGGCGAGGGGGACAAATCCCCCCTGATTTTTCATTGTGAGTGGTTAAGTGTATAGAAGCAGTTGTGCGGTATCTTTATACTATATGCGGTATCCCCTGTCCCCCAGATTTCTTTGGCTCCTACACCCATGACCATGACCCTCCATTCCTTAGCTCCACCACATAAAATGGATGATAGTAAACACTTTGTTTCTTTATAGCAATTTTCAAAATATAACCTACACCAGAATGCACAAAGCAGCAAATCTAATAAAAATCAAGTATTATATTCCAGGAAAATGTTATTTAGACAATTGTAGTAATAGATAGTTCTTTGTAAGTGATTAGTGAGGGTTACAATTGAATTTAAAATTAAAAATTTACAATCGACTTTTTATTGATTTTAGATCATTTATGATACATCCTCAGCAGCTGTAGCCAATTAGTCCTGCTAATAGGTTACTGCCAGAATTGGAACACATTTATGAGATGTTACATGGCGTTTGATGGCTTCTCCAATGTTTGTTTTGGGTGACAGTAGTTAGTTAGTAGACAAGACTGAAGGCAAATGAAGAGGGGGACGATAGAGGCTGAGATGGATAGATGGGTCATTGATGGGGCTCAGAGGAACAGTGGCTGATAGATGTGCCTTGCTTACTGCCATCCAGGGATGTAGGAGCCAGAATTATTTTGGGGGGATACAGTTTATTGTATACACAGTCCATAAATGCTAGAGGGGATTTGTTCCCCTGATACCCCCAGTACCTACACCCATGCTGCTGTCCATCGGATCACTGAGAGTCAGACACAACTGAACGACTAAAAAACAAAGTCATATAAACCAAAAGAATTATAGTTACAGTTCACATCAGTAATTTAAACGAACAAGCGTGCAATGTTGATGAAGCACCACAAGTGGTATAGGTGCCAGCAGTGCATTATCAATCTTTAACGGTATTGTAGGAGTTAATATATCCATATAATTTGCAAACAGCACGAAAGTTCTCCATCTAGGCACAAAGAAAGATATTTCACTTTTCCAATCGCCCAGGAGCATTGTCTTGCTTAGCAGTATTGATTGAACTGTTTTTATCTTGAGCAACCTATATGAGTCCACATGGTACTTGACCTTTTATTGAGATGTTCCCAGGATGGTGTGTACAACCAAGCAATATGATGAGTTTATCGCCTGTCAAAGACCTTGTGACAGCAAAGACATACGTTACATGTATTTCTGTCCACTTCAGCCCTTACTACCTCCTAAAAATCTATTTGATGTAATTACAGAGGATCTGGCCATCGAACCAAGTCAACCAGCTGAAGAAATCCCATACTACACCAAAGGAGATTTTGTTTATAAATAACATATCTCAATTTGTTATATTTTTCTATAATATATGAGAGTTTTTTGGAGAAAAATGATATATAAAGTTATTATCACCAAAGTTAATTTAATAAAATTATTTTTTTACTCATAAATCTTTCAATTTGACAGTAATTGAATAGAAGTCATCAAGGTATGTGAGCGATGCAGTCACAGCTGGGACATAGAGTGCAGGTTTGAGTGCCATTGTTTGACAAAAATATTAAAGAGAATGGAATTTAGCGTTAGTAAGGGGTACAGAATAGTTTAAATATTTTAGTCTGCGCAGTCCATGAAAGTACCTTTGCAAAAATGTCATTCTATTAAAATAATATAAATACATAAAACAGAGATTTGTCGTCAAATCCAAATCCAAAGACCCATCCAGTCTGCCAATATATCTACCTATAATTGTTGAAGCCAATGTAGTGCTCATATAATAGGGTTTTTTTTTTTTTAAATTGATTTTTATTAGACAGGTCAGACCTACAACATAGTGCAGCAAAAACATTTGAGATGGTAAGTAGGAATTAACAATAAACGAATTTCACATATCTGGTTTCTAGTATGTCATCTGCCTGTCCAAAACTCCTCTCTTTTTTCCGTTTTTCTGGTATTATAATAGCTGATATTAGCTTTCAATTAACTTAAAACTAATGAAAAAAAACTATATGTAATAAAGTCCCATAACTATGGGAAAAAATGTATGAACTTGGATTCCTGACCATCTGTTGTCTTGAGCTTGGTTGGTATCCAATAATATGTTGCGAACTCTGTGTTTTGGTTACTGTATGAGGCTAATGGTGTTGGGTAAGTTAAGACAACTCCTGATATGGTTCCCTTAATAGCTCCTTTGGAGGGAAAAGTGTCACTCACCCTATTCATCTGCCTCGTCTTGTCTCCCAGGCGGTCCAGCAGGAGGCCCAGCGTTTGTAGTTATGGTCAACCTCAGCGGACAAAATGCTCAATATAATAGGGTTTTATTTATTCATTTAGATATTAGTTGGCAAATAAATATATATTTTAAGAAATACCATTCAACGTAGCTTTTAAAATGTAAATGTGAAGTTTAGTGTTGTAGACAACTGTTCGTGATCACAATCAGGTTTCCAAATGGTGGGAGAGGATCTGACCAATACCAGGCCTGGTCGTTGTTATCTGTTTATCAATGTTTATCTACTTATTTCCATGTACCTATAATGGTTGGAAAAAATACATATCCTCTCCCAACCCCTGGACAGATGATAGATGGTGGAGAGCATTATATCTGCTGAACATGACATATACAAGTTCCAATTATCTGCTACCAACATATGGTCCTGTCCAGCTTGTAACCCATGCATTGAATGTTGGTTTTACATACATCCAACAAAAGGGTTAAAGTGTTTGAATTATTCTCTCTGCGCTATTTATCCCATGTCAACACATGTTTGCTATTATTTCATTTCCCTCTTCCAAGGGAGAATGTTAATACCAGTTTGTGGATTGGAAATACTGTAAAACTAATTCATTTGGCATTTAATTAAGGTACATTGAAACAACAAAGAGCATAAAGGTAGAAGTGTAGCACCCAAGAGTATTCATTAAAAGCAGAATGATATTTTATTATTTCAAAAGTCATATTGACTTAGTATTCCCAAGGCCTGCTGGGTAGTTTTCAGATTATATCACCAATGAAATTGATTTACAGGGAGAGTACTATACCCTCAATCTAACTGTACAATTATAAAGGACGATAAGAAGCAGGGGGTAAAGATTATGGACAATCCACAATATTTTCACACTTCAAATGGCTATTATTTGCAAAATAATAATGTATTTAATGGGAACTGGCTGAATACATTTTTGGCACTTATATTTTTAGCACATATATATATATTTTTTTTTTATTTAATTTTTTTTATTGATTCCAATTCAAAATATAAAAGTTTGTGTATCTGTTTTTGTTTTTTTTACTTTTATATATATATATATATATATATATATATATATATATATATATATATATATATATATATATAAATAATTAATTATATAAAAGCACAAACCCAACTAGTAGATTCCACTGCAGTATAATTGTAGTTTTTTTTAACTTTCTTTTACTTTAAAAGGTTTTAACTATAGGACTATATTGGTCATTTAAATAATTAAATATTGTGCCCTGCAGTTTAGGATTGAAATTAAAAAAAAAATCATTAATCACAGAAAAATAAATCAATATTTTATATATTTAAAAAATGTTGAAATTTATATTTTTTTTAAATGAGTATTTTTTATCATGAAAAACACACATTATTTGTTTAGTGAATAAAATATGCATAAAGGGATTTTTTGGAATGGCATAAATAATAAAATAAAATAATGACTATGGAAAGCCTACCAACACGTTATTGGCGTGTCATGGATCCCATGCTTTAAGCCCAATCCTCAGAAAAGGCTCTTGTAGTCGCATTGCCACGGCAACCGGCACTGAGGATTTCGGTTGAGAGCTGACTGGATTTATGATGGGCAATCATTCAAACTTCTGAAACAGTTCTCTAGAAATACTCTGAACAGAGAACAAAACAACTGTTGGGAGCATACAAGATGTTTCACTTCCAATGGAAAAAAAATACTTTGAAATCATAAAAAGTGCTGATTTTTTTATTAGTTGTGAAATAAGCCATGTGTTAGTGACAGAGAACCAACGGCATCATTCTTCATGGATGAGTTATGGAGAGTTCAGAACTTCAAAGGTTTCTTGTGTCGCATGTTGTTGTGTAAAAATATAGCTTAAGATGCCTAATTTGTATTACTTTCTGTGTTGGCTCACCAGTCATTATATTGACTCATACATCAGTAGATCGCAAGGTTATACATTAGTAAATATAGCTCAAGGAAACCCTCTCACTCGTTTATCATATCAGAGTCAAGTCAATAGGATTCAGTGATAACATTTACATTAAACCTTTCAACTTCTGTTATATTGAAACAAATCCATCATATTTTGAATGAAAGAAACAAATGATATCTCTTCATAATTGGATGTTTTACTTATCCTCTATAACAATGGTTCCAGAACAGATTTCCTGATTAAACACTTTAATGTTAAACTGGTCTTAATGGACCAGTATCTTGACAATTATAACACTAAATTGCTGAACTGGTCTTGGTAAATCAGTGTCTTGACAATTATAAGACTTAAGACTTGAACTGGTCTTGATGGACCAGTGCCTTAACAATTATAACACTAAATTGCTGAACTGGTCTTGGTAAATCAGTGTCTTGACAATTATAAGACTTAAGACTTGAACTGGTCTTGATGGGCCAGTGCCTTAACAATTATAACACTAAATTGCTGAACTGGTCTTGGTGATTCAGTGTCTTGACAATTATAAGACTTAAGTCTTGAACTGGTCTTAATGGACCAGTATCTTGACAATTATAACACTAAATTGCTGAACTGGTCTTGGTGAATCAGTATCTTGACAATTATAAGACTTAAGTCTTGAACTGGTCTTGATGGGCCAGTGCCTTAACCATTATAACACTTTAATGTTTAACTGGTCTTAATGGATCATGTCAAGTATAAAATCTCGTCAATTATAAAAGTTAAATGGTGAACTGGTCTTGATGGACCCTACGTGACTGTAGTCTTTCAACTTACAGAAATATAATTTAATATCTAGGCACTGCGTTTTGTGCATTTTAATTCATTTTCTTGATTTTTTTCATAATTATTCTGTAACGCCAGTTATACCATGAACCACCTAAATAATGTTCATGGACCACTGGTGGTTTTTGGACTAACATTTGGGATCCTTTGCTCTATAATATTTGCATTAATAATTGACATGATGATACTATACGGATACATTATTTTACATGCTAACACATTGATATTTGTATTATGGGGGACATGAGGAAACTTCAAGATCTAGTTTTCTTGGACTGAACAGAAGCCGCTCAAGAGCTTTATAGTAAAAAATATTCAGAAATTCATCTTATTATTTTAGAGTATAAAGTTTAAATTAATAAGGCATGTTTTGGGCTCCCACTGTTTATTTGTATATGTGTTATACCTAGCCTGACACAAGGGTCCTGTGAATGTTATATATTATTTGAATTATATATTATATTAGATTAAATATATAGGCTCCTATTTAATTTGAAATTTGCCACAGTTACAGAGCGATTCAATTGATCAATCCTGCAACTACCTGGGCGAAAGCCTAAACCATAAACCATGTAATCATAAGTCGCATTTCAGGGCATGATCATGATCAATTAAGCAAGGCCGTAACTACCAATTTAGAAACAGCCAATAGTAAATGAGACCGTCATCATTACGTCAGTAAAACATGGAGGTTAAATATCAATCAATTAGCGTTTAGAAGTCCAATATGCGATCGGACTCGCAATCTAGCACTAGGACTTGCAATGCGATCGGACTCGCAATCTAGCACTAGGACTCGCAATGCGATCGGACTCGCAATCTAGTCTAAGTAATAAAAATCCGGTAACCTGATATGTATTAACTCCTTGATTCCCGGGAGTAATATGACAAAGAAATGAAACATAAAAAAAAAAAGCTTGTGACTGTTGTGCAATTAATTCTAATGTCTATCATCACTTTCCCCGTCTTTTACAGTGCAGCATTGATGTTTTATTTGCATTTTCAGTGCTACGATCAGGTTTTTAACCCCCTTGCAAGTCCTATCTGGTACTCCTAGGAATTTCTTCTACATTTGCCATTTAGGGGTGTAAAAACAGTTAGGGACTTGATGAATAGTAGCAGTCAAATAGCGATTTGCGATTGTAACATTTACGGGCTTGGAAGATCAAAGTCTTAGGTCAGTCGGAGTTACGATTTTAACAACCGCAGAGATTTTCAGCCTGTAACCCGCAGATTCTTTGCGTGTAGCTACAAGACACTAATTGAATAGCAAATTAGCTTACGGGCTCCATTACGGGCTCCATAAATTAAAATTTTCTCAATTAAATAGGGGCCAAAGTATATTAAATTGTTATATTAATATTGTAAGTCTCCTCACATCCTGTAACACTACAGTATGTGAATAAATATACATATATAATTATAATATATATATATATATATATATATATATATATATATATATATATATATATATATTTATATCATTGGGTCAGTTGGAAATTATCAATTGAAAATATGTATTGACCCATTTATCAAGTGTTTGAAGTTATTTTACTATATTAATATATGTGTTTGTTTCTATTTTATTTATGATTATTAGAGGTTATGTTTTAATGTTTTAATCAATTTCTATATTCATGTTGACATACTGAAACATAAAAAATTAAATCAATTAACAAACTATTCTAAAAAATTTTAGGAATGGATTGAAAACGAATGGAATTAAGAATAAAATCCACTTTACTGATTGAGAGTTTCTTTGTCCTACAATATGTTACTATAGTTACTGTTTCCATGCATCACTTTGTCTCCGGTGTTCCACCCATAGTTACATTTACGGTACTCATGTTAGAAGAACTGATTTTTTTTTCTTTTTATATTTAACTGTAAATCCTACGCCTTAATTAGTATTTTTATTCATATTAAATTCTCAGTGTGAAAATGTTGAATTATGTCTTGAGATACTTGTAGTTTTGTATTGAACTTAATTATATCAGATCTCAACAGACCTAGCAAACCTAGTTGTATGGAAATCCATTGGCAAAGCCAGTCAGTCATCTAACTTAACCCATCTATAAATGGGCTAAAAAGTACCTTTATGTTTTGTACCTTTCTTATTTAGTTAAATTTATATGTCAGTTTGTCTGTCTGATTGGGCGTCTCATATCAAATCATTTTATTGAGGAATTCTGTATATTTGTGATTTAAAGTACATTTGACATTTCTTGTATCAGCTCCACCCCCGAGGAACCTATGTAGGCAGAGCGTCCTAGCCAATGAGCTGTGGGGAGTTGTGTCCAAGTGAATCAGCTGTCAGTATCATGGCTGCCTCCCGAGCAGCTTTGTAAAACTGGAACAGATACATTGTTGTACCTGCCTTTGATTGGCCACAACTAATTATGACTTTTATGCTAATTTAGCTTGGATTTTAAGGGTGTTCCTTCTCAAAATCAACTGATGACATTTTACAAACTTTTGGTAAGTTTATTAATGTTTATTAATCCAGAAAACTTTCATATACCTTTAAAAAATATATTTTTTTTACACACAAGTGACTGAATTTGCCTCACATTAGGATACTATAAAACAGACACTTGGTGATTAAGGTGTAAATTATAAATTAAAAATAAATTGAAATTCAAATGAAAAAAAAAAAAAAAAAAAAAAAAAAAAAAATATATATATATATATATATATATATATAGTAGTACAAACAATAAATAGTATATAAGTGATTCAATTTGAATGTCTGAAAAATAAGTTAATAAATGTATTTCCTGCTCCAATTTCTCAGAAATACAGTTAATGCACTGCACTCTGGGAAAACTGGGCAGGGACATGCAAATGAGACCACAATGCACGTTCACTCTCAAATCCAATGACCATTTTAAACATGGCTCCTTTTTAAGCGTATGCCCGCTGTATTTCACAGCTTAAAGCACAGCAACAGAGGTCGTGTAACCTTATTTTTTAGAGAGAGGAACTGGCAATCCACTTCAGTATCTCTACCATGAATACCAAGTGGATCAGCATGACCATGGACATAAAGATGTCCTGGTGTGTTACGGTCCATGAGGTCACAGAGAGTCGCAAATGAGTGAATGACGCAGAAAAAAAAGTAAAAGGGGACTACACTGACTAAGCTCTATGGAGATGTCAGTTACTACACATAGGGCCTATTAAATACCAAGCCCGCAGTGGCCATCGTACAGCCCGTAAGTCTGCAGGCTGGAAATTTGCTGGAGTTACAGAGGCATTAAATTAGAAAAGCCCGCAAGAACATGGCCGGAATCCAAATCCGTCAACCATGATTCGGTGCGTAACACATTTTTCAAACCCGTAGTTATGGGTTTAGACTGAGCCAATAGTAAAAGAGACCGTCATCATTACGTCACAAAAACATGGAGGTTATCTTTCAATCACTTGCGGTTTTGAAGTCCGAGTTGCGTTTGGACCCGCATTCCACAAATAATGCAATATGAACAAATCAATAAGTATAATATTCTAGTCCATGCGGGTTCCATTATATGTATTAACCCATTGATTGCTGGGATCAATATAACATGGAAATTAAACATAAAACAAATAAATAATTTATTGCAGATTTGCGAGCTTGAGAATGTTGCGCTATTTATTTTAATATCTTTCATAACTTTCCCTATAAATTAAAATACAGTAGTGTGTTTATATTTGCTTTTACAGTGCCATGGACACAAGTAGGATCTCTAGTAGGATTTTTGGCTACATTAGCCATTTACGAGTGTGAAAACAGTTGTGGGCTTGAGGACTTGTAGCAATTTAATAGCGATTTGATGACCCATAGGGATTTTCTGCCTGTAACCCGTAGATCGTCTACGGGTAGCTAAAAGAGGCCAATTTAATAGCAGTAACTTTTGCAGGCTCCTTTCCGGGCTTCATGAACTCGAATTCGCCAAATTTAATAGGACCCCTAGACTATGCAGACAACATTGCCAAACAAAACAGAGAAAGCTTTGGAAAGTGTTGCAAAGCTGCATTTCTTTACAAGTGCATTATACATTCATGCAAAAATACTTTAATGATGTTTAAAGCCCCCGAAAATGTGTGAGTTCTCTTTAAGGAAGACATTAGATACAAGTTGACCCACAATCAAAGCTCTGTATAATGCTGTAGATTAAATGCTTCGGTGCCGCCTGAGCTAAGGGTTCTTAGATTGCAATCAGAGTGGAAATTATATATATGAGATCTGTATAATCAGAAATAAGAAATACCTTGAAAGGCAGGAACTCCAAAGATCTAACTTATGTCTGAGTCACAGCGGGCTCTGTGGGGGGTGGAAATGCAAATTCTGACCCCCTCGGGGGAGTTGGAAATTCAGTAATAAAGGGAGTAATCTGTGTGGTTACTCACTGCTTCATTTAAAAGTACTTAATGGAAACTGGCGCACATAGGGTTCCTCTCCCCGGGAGATCTGCATGTTATATTTCAAGCCATTGAATGTATTAAAAGGCCAATAAAATACTATTTTGACAGTATGCATTTTTGAACAGGAAAGCCGTAACTTCTGAGTTAGAAACAGCCAATGTAAATAAAGATCGTCATCATTACGGCAATAAAAAATGGAGTTCTGATTTCAAAGTCCTACGGGCTTCCATTACGAGTTACGATCGGACCCTAATACAGTGTTGGTTTTTTATTTGCTTTTAAAGTGTTCCGGACATGTCTTTAAGCTATTTATGAGTTCTCCTTGGAACCCCTAACTTATGGAGCGACTATTGACATTTGCGGCCTTGGCGGGGTGGTTACCGAGGGGGGATTGAATAGCGATTTGTGATTTTAGCGATCAGAACTCTTCGGGCCATGAAAGATCAAAGGCTTGGAAGGCGGTTTTAACTTGCGATGGTAACCCTTGCAATGAATCGGAGGCCGGAGCCAGTAACCAGATCAGAGCCCGCAAAAAGACCCCAATTGATTAGCAATATAAGTTACAGGCTCTATTTCCGAAGCCCGGATCTCCCAATGCCTCAATTGAATGAGGCTCATGGTATATAAATGACTAATGACAAGTATTACTACTGGTGTCAGCTATTACCTTCATTGAACTATGAGTTTAAGCTATAGGTGGATTATATTTCAGTTAGTCCTAGTAGTAGCAGAAATTATTGCCACGTGTCCTTGTAGAAGCAGATAACCACGATCAAAATGGTGACTCCCACTGTAGCATAATTTAAATGAACTGTGTCACCCCCAAATCACGTTGTTTTCTGGTGATTCCTAAAGAACATGAAAAACTGTATATACATTGTATTGCCCATTTTTTTCTAAAGTGGACCATTTCCGAGAAATATAACCCCTGTATACTAATTAGCTGCTTTGATGTGCTAATTACTATAACCGTCTATTTGTCTGTTATTGTGATGGCCAAAACTATGGCCAGATTTATATCTAGGCGAACAAGGCAGCCGCCATGAATGGGTAGATCATTTGCATAACAATATATTTAAATTTCAGTTTATTTTTTGTTTCACTCATAGCTCCTGCCTTCTCTAGCCAGGTGCTATGCATGGGAGGGGAAAGAGGTGGGTGTGAAGTTGCAGGCTTGCAGTGTGCTGCACTATATATATATATATATTGATGTAGCACCATGGTGGCAGGCAAACAGAGATGCACATGGATCATGCACCCAGGCGGTGGCCAAGGAGTTTGTGTCTACGGGCTCTAGACATGTAAATCTGACTCTGGCCAAAAACAATAACCCCCAATGTTGTAATTCTGTAGGAAAACCTCCCCCCCTTATGAAGTATCCTGAGCCTTGAATTAGCATATTAAGCTGCACGTGTACATGTGTATATGTATAAATAATACTGGAATATTCCCCATTGTGTTTTCTTTTTCAGAGATGCGCAATGTTTTTATAGACATGAAATCCATCTCTCAGCACAAAGCCCCTTTACTTTCACACTTTGCTTTCTGTAACACAGGAATGTTTTTTATTATTTTTAATGAGAACGACCAAGAGCTCTCTCCCGCACTGACCTTAGC
This sequence comes from Discoglossus pictus, assembly GCA_027410445.1. Lineage (NCBI taxonomy): Eukaryota > Metazoa > Chordata > Amphibia > Anura > Alytidae > Discoglossus > Discoglossus pictus. Next base: position 11,529,672 of record CM050171.1, on the reverse strand, counting down.
AGAATTCGATGTGATCTGATTAAATTATATCTCACGTCGGCTACAAGTTATTACAGAAGATTTTCAAATGCAGGAGAGGATTTCTCTTATTGCAAAATGTACTAAATTACAATCTCTTCAGATATTAGGTACCCGTAGTGTTCCTTCAGATGTTTTCATCAATTCTCAGGGTAAAATAGACCAAATAAGATTTCTGTAGGAGTGTGTTATCTTGTTAAAATGCATATGGGGTCGAGTCTGGAGGCACGTAGGGTACTGAAGGGAAAATATCCCTGGCTTAGAACTAGGAAAATGACCTTCTAGTAAATTAGTACAGAGAATAAACATACTAAATAACAAACAACAAGCAAAATGTGCTCTATATTCTAATTTTTACTTTTAAAAAGGACTCTTTCGGGAATATATTTGTTATATATGAACATTTTAACTATCTATGCAATTGTATGCTCTTTAATCTATTTCAATGTGTACACTTCATCCTCCTCTTTTCTTCCTGTTCTTGCTTATGGATGCTGCCATGTTGCACAGCTGTGACTTAAAACCACTGGGAGGGTTTCCTGCTGCTCAGATACGCAACGTCACTGTCTGGTTGGAGACACTAGTAGTTTGTGCAACATGGCAGCTTGCATGAGCAAGAACCGGAAGACAGGAGGAGGCTGACATGTTTTTTTATACATGACATTATAAATTTGGCAAGTGTGGCAAGTGTGCAGTGTAAATAGGCTGCGTGTGCGAGACTAAACCATTTGTTTAGTTGTGTAAAGCGGCATTTTAGAATGGTAATGTTATTATTTTTAAGTTAGTGTTGTAAAATGGCGGCGATTGTCTATGTGTTACGCGGGTCTCGAGCATATTCCGTCCTTGCTAATTTTGTACCTTGTATGTTCCTGGGTTAAAGTCGTACATGCCTGGCGGTGTTTTGCGTGCTTAGAACTCGTGTAGCCTAATTTTTTTTTTTTTTTTCGGCGGCCATTTTTTCCCTCGCTTAGGCAATTTTCGAGTGGCGAAGCTCTGGAAATTCGACTTAAATTTGCGTGCAAGCTCACTCCCAGACGTCCTGGCTGTCCCCCCGTGCTGTGTGTGATGTTTTTTGTATGTTTTTTTGTTGTTTTTCGATGTGTGCGGTTCGGCCGTTAACTTCGTATTTTATGCGGGTCGTATTTATTTTCTGTAAGTGGCAGTTTCCTTTTCAAAGTGTTATGGGCCATAATTTTTGCAGGTGATTGTATTCAAAGTTCAACGGGTCTCGCACTGTGAATTGTGTATTTTTAGTTTTCTGTTGATCTGTAGTCCCGCCGGTCGTAAATATGATGCTTAAGGCTTGCGGGGTGGTAGGGATGAGCTCCTCCGGCGCTCATCGTCACCAGTGCAGTGAGCAGCTTCGGCGCTCCCTGCCTAAGTCGTACGGGGTTGTAGGGATGAGCACCTATGGCGCTCATCTCCACCAGCGAAAGCCACTGCTGAGAACTATATATGTGAATATATATGTGGTATATATATATATATTTTTTACATTCTAAATAATTTATTCTATTTCCAAGTGTATTTTTAAATATTGTCTCTTTAGGCTCCCTGGTTTAATGGGTATTTTATTTGATTTTATCGCACACTATAGCATCCTATACTCAACGTATAAGCCTGGGCACGGTGACGCCTGCGCCATTCTGTGCTGTTAATAAATTGTCTTTGCAAGTTCCGTATGTTCGGTGAGTTCACAAGCGCGGCCTCTAGGGGTGCACAATGCCACTGTACATCATCACCGACTGAACTTTTCTGAAGTTTTTATTGTTTCTCTGAAACAGGCCACAGCTTTCCCCCAGACACAAACAAAACAAAGTCTGCTTCTGTTTGCAGATACCTGCTTCTCATTCTGTCTGCGCCGGGCGCGTTACATTTCAGACTGGTTTGTACTTTTCTATTTTACAGACAGAAAAATATGCGGAGGCAAGGACGTTTTGGTTATAAGAAATAATTTAAATTAATAAGTTATTTTCTATTGTCCCATAGAAGGTGTGAAAGATTCTAACAAGCAGTGGAACCAGTGTAATAAAGTCAGGTCCAAGTGTATCCTTCTCATTACTAGTCATTGGTGACCATGAAGAATAAGCACCCTGGGATATGACCTGTGATTGGTCAACATAGGATTCTTACTACTCAAAATATCCACTAAACAAGCTAAGGAAACAGCCCCATGCTGATGAGAGGCAGTAACCTTGAAACGGCTGTACATGGGTGGGATTCCTGGCTTGTGGATAATCCAACCCTAGCTTTGCTCAAAGCTGTTTGATGCAGTGGGCATATACTTAAGGGAAGCCATGTTTGATATGGTTATGGACTGCAAGAGCAAAGCCTTTGTGGGCACATTTGCATGTCCCTGCCCAGATTCCCAGAATGCTGTGTAATAACTGTATTTCTCTGAATTCTGGGCATGAAAAAAGTCTTTTTTTTAACTTGTTTTAGACATTCAAATGTGAACACAAATGTACTATTTATTTACTATATATATTTATGTGTGTATATTTATATATATATATATATATACCGTATATACTCGAGTATAAGCTTTTATATATATTTTCAGCCCTTTTTTGAAGGCTAAAAAGGGCAACCTTGGCTTATACTCAAGTCACTCCCCCTAGTGTCTCTCTACCCCCCTGTGTCTCTTTCCCTCCCCATCCTCATCCTCAACCCCCCTCCTCCTCATCAACCCCCTCCTCAATCCCCTCCTCGCTATCTCCCCTCTAAATACCTCCCCCTCACTAACCTGCTTCTTCTCCGGCCTCTGCTCTGTCTTGACCCCGGCGCGCATGTGACGTCACATGCGCACCGCGTCATTAGCATATACCTGGTGCCGGTAAGTGAGGGGGAGGTATTTAGAGGGGAGAAAGTGAGGAGGGGGTTGAGGAGGGGGTTGATGAGTAGGAGGAGGGTTGAGGTTGAGGGGGGTGAGGACGGGGTTGATGAGGAGGAGGGAGGTTGAGCATGGGGGTTGAGGGGGGAGGATAAGGATGAGGGGGTTGAGGAGTGAGGTTGAGAATGAGGAGGGGGGTTGAGGAGGGTGATAAGGGAGGGGGAAGAGACACAGGGAAGGGAGAGGGGAGAAGAGACACGGGAGAGAGAGGGGGGACACAGGGGGCAGCACATTTCCCACCCTCGGCTTATACTCGAGTCACTCATTTAACCCAGTATTTTGTGGTAAAATAGGTGCCTCGGCTTATACTCGGGTCGGCTTATACTCGATTATATACGGTATATATATATATATATATATATATATATATATCATGTGTTAGAAAGAAAAATACAAGAAAGGATTAATAAAATGGTGGCCATATACCATTTATATGTTTTTAATCGATAGGACTTTTCATCTTCTATAGCTGCACAACTGGAGATGGATACATGATATTGGGAAGCCTGAGGGTCTCTCAACACATGTCCTCATCAGCATCTCACCCTTTAATGAATCCGAGCCAATGTGTGCAATGTGTCAGGTGGTGTATCTCATTTGAACTAGTCCTGCCAGGTCTTTGGAGAGGGTGATGACAAACGGAAAAGAGGTTTTGAGGCCGAAATAAGGATTTGAAGATGTCACTGTACAATTAGGTTCTAGGAACGAAGGACTTCTTAAATATGTCTCTGCCATGAGTACAATTAGTTTATAAGGAGGACGGACCTCTTACGCATGTAGTACAAGTAGGTTCTAGGAATGAAGGACCTCTTAAGCATGTAGTACAAGTACGGTAGGTTCTAGGAATGAAGGGCCTATTAAACATGTCTCTGCCATGAGTACAAATGGGTTTTAAGAAAGACTAACCTCTTAAATGTGTCTCTGCCATGAGTACAGTTAGGTTCTAAAAGGATTGACCTCTTAAGTATTTGCCATTTGTAACATCTTGTTCTGGACCTCTTCAACACTGGTGTACGAGACTACGGTTAGTCCCTAGGAAGAATTGACCTCTTAAGATACTGCCGTTCATATATTTTAGTATGAGGATCTAAGTACATCTTAAATATGTCTTTACAGTAAGTACACATGGTTTAGGAACACAGATCCTCTTAAACATGTCATGAACTAGGTACTTGGAGATATTGACTTAAATCACTGTAATTCATAGATTTTAGTCCTAGGAAAGACAGACCTTGTAAACAAGACACAGCAATTCACATTCAGTCTTTAAGGCACGGGTCTACTAAACAGAACCCGAGTATACAAAACTAAATACAAATTTGGTGTCATATTCTGTGTATGACAACCCCCCTCTCTTCCTTATAAACTAAAGTCTGGATCTCAGAAGTATTATGTGGAGAACCCCTGTATTCAACAATAGCAGCAACTTAAACAAGAAATAAAGACGTAAATAAATATAAAATAATTAGAAATCTAAGCCAACTTTTGCACATCACCTTGTATATGCTGTACAATTTATTGTATTATTATTATTAAACACAGCTAAATTTATCCATACCAATGTTTTTGTGAATAATTGGAAAAGCTACCATACTTATAAGACGTCAGGTAAAACATAAATTGCTTGTGAGTCTTAGCAGTATCACCAAATATAGGGCAGCGAGAGAAGCAAACACATTACAATACGTGAAACAGCAACGCTAATTGGGTCCATGTATAGTTAATTTGTTTGTGCATTAGGCTTGAAATTAGTTCTTTTTATGCAATTTCTTGGATTTATTGGTTTTGTTTCTTTACTACATTATTTCACTTGCTCGCTCATTGTCTAATGGAAAAAAGGGAAAGAGTTTAGTTACTTCTTTTTTGGTTTATTCACAATCTGATTTTAGCCTGTGGTTCATTGCTGGCAGAGAGCATCCCGGGGGCCACGAAGAGCATCCTATGACCAGAGAAAGCATCCCTGGGGCCACGGAGAGCACCCTATGACCAGAGAAAGCATCCCTGGGGCCACGGAGAGCACCCTATGACCAGAGAAAGCATCCCTGGGGCCACGGAGAGCACCCTAGGACCAGAGAAAGCATCCCTGGGGCCACAGAGAGCACCCTAGGACCAGAGAAAGCATCCCTGGGGCCACAGAGAGCATCCTATGACCAGAGAAAGCATCCCTGGGGCCACAGAGAGTATCCATGGGGCCACAGAGAGCATCCTATAACATAGAGAGCATCCCTGAGGCCACGGAGAGTATCCATGGGGCCACAGAGAGCCCCCTAGGACCAGAGAAAGCATCCCTGGGGCCACAGAGAGCACCCTAGGACCAGAGAAAGCATCCCTGGGGCCACAGAGAGTATCCATGGGGCCACAGAGAGCATCCTATAACAGAGAGAGCATCCCTGGGGCCACGGAGAGCATCCTATAACAGAGAGAGCATCCCTGGGGCCACGGAGAGCACCCTAGGACCAGAGAAAGCATCCCTGGGGCCACAGAGAGTATCCATGGGGCCACAGAGAGCATCCTATAACAGAGAGAGCATCCCTGGGGCCACGGAGAGCATTCTATAACAGAGAAAGCATCCCTGGGGCCACAGAGAGTATCCATGGGGCCACAGAAAGCATCCTATAACAGAAAGAGCATCCCTGGGGCCATGGAGAGCATCCTGTAATAGAGAGAGCATTCCTGGGGCCACGGAGAGCACCCTATGACTAGAGAAAGCATCCCTGGGGCCACGGAGATCATACTGTAATAGAGAGAGCATCCCTGGGGCACAGAGAGTATCCTATGACCAGAGAGAGAAACCCTGGGGCCACAGAGAGTATCCATGGAGCCACAAAGAGCATACTATAACAGAGAGAGCATCCCTGGGGCCACGGAGAGCACCCTATGACTAGAGAAAGCATCCCTGGGGCCACGGAGATCATACTGTAATAGAGAGAGCATCCCTGGGGCACAGAGAGTATCCTATGACCAGAGAGAGAAACCCTGGGGCCACAGAGAGTATCCATGGAGCCACAAAGAGCATACTATAACAGAGAGAGCATCCCTGGGGCCACAGAGAGCATCCTATAACAGAGAGAGTATCCCTGGGGCCACAGCAAGTATCCATGGGGCCACAGAGAGAATCTTATAATAGAGAGAGCATCCCTGGGGCCACAGAGAGCATCCTATGACCAGAGAAAGCATCCTTGGGGCCACAGAGAGTATCCTATAACAAAGAGAGCATCCCTGTGGCCACAGAGAGTATCCATGGGGCCACAGAGAGCACCCTAGGACCAGAGAGAGCATCCCTGGGGCCACGGAGAGCATCCTGTGACCAGAGAAAGCATCCTTGGGGCCACAGAGAGTATCCTATAACAAAGAGAGCATTCCTGGGGCCACAGAGAGTATCCTATGGCCACCGAGAACATCCCTAGTGTCACAGAGGACTTCCTATGACCCCAGAGAACATTCCTTGTGCCACGGGGGACATCCTATGACCCCAGAGAACATCCCTGGGGCCACAAAGAGAATCCTAGGACCAGAGAGGGCATCTCTGGTGCAACAAAGAAAATACATGGGGGCACAAAGAGTATCCTATGGCCCCAGAGTGTGTCACAGGAGCCCCAGAGAGCATCACAAGGGCCACAGAGAGCAGTCCTAGGTCCACAGAGAGCATCACAAGGGCCACAGAGAGCAGTCCTAGGTCCATAGAGAGCATCCCTGAGGCCACAGAGAGCAGCCCTAGGTCCATAGAGGGCTTCCCTGAAACCACAGAGAGCAGCCCTAGGTCCATAGAGAGCATCCCTAGGGTTACAGAAATCATTTCCGGGGAAGGAGGCTATGAATCTCCACCCCAGCAAAACTTTAAACAGAGTGAGACTGCATTACGGGTGCCATTTTGTCAGCTGTCCCTTAATCTAGGTTTGAATATTAGAATACCATTTGGGAAACTACATGGATGCCACGGAAGACCCCTCTAATAGCATAGGCTGACCCCCACTCCTAAAACATATATAAATATAAACCAGCCTGGGCTATACTCCATTTAAGCTGTCAGTATAGTAACTGTCTCTGGGTTCCCTTATATTTGCTCTGACACTGGAGAAGATATCTCTGTGTCTATTTATAATAAATATTCTGTTGTGACTTCTGAATATGTCTGGTACTACTAACATGTCCTGGCCTACATGAAGGTAATGTCCTGGTTGTCATGGTGACGGCTCCCCCCTGTATGTAAGGATGGGGGGGGGGGCGCATCATGCTCTCTAATATAAATCTCCCTCAGATCAGTGTCACATCTGCTGAAGACCAGTCTGAGGTAGCAAAGACTTAATATGGACAACTGATGCATAAAGATCCTTCTGAGAAGTAACCGGGCAGATGTAACTTGGTGCAAACAATGGAGGCCGGAGCCTTATGGAGAGACAAGGAGGGATATTATAATATCTCACTCTGTATCCTACAGATTTAAAGGGTAATAAAATGTTCCTGGATTTTATTAGATATATACAGCCGTATTAAATTGCAATTCGGCCAATTGAATAGGGCTCTATATAAGCACACAGCATATTTTTACAGAAGTTTTTAGTTAGTAAAGACCTCACTTTTGGATAGAAGATCACTAACTAAAAACCTCTGTAAAAACATATGCTTATATAGAGCCCTATTCAATTGGCCGAATTGCAATTTAATAAGGCTGATAATATCCTGTGCATTTACTTTTAAGTACTCTGTTTTATTTAAAGGTACAGTAAAACCCCGGTAATCTGGCACTCAACTAACCGGGACTCTCAAGCAACCGGCACCGGCATCAATTCCCCATTTTCAAAAAACTCCAGCTTAACCGCCATAACCGGCGCTAACCGGCAGTTCGAGACTGCAAAAAAAAAATGCTAACTTTTTTTCTAATTGTTTTTTTGAACCCTGCTAAGGCATTTTGATTGGTTTTGGGGGGTTTCAGGGTCCTTTAGACCCTTAAAGTTGGGGACTCCTAATTAAGAGGCAACTACAGATATCCGGCAATAGGGAGTCCCCATGGAGTTTACTGTACTTATAAATTCTGCAGATTATCAAGACACGGACTCTGTAGTACTAAATGTGCAATGTCTCATACTAACCAATCAGTCACCATCTTTCAGCAACATTCTGCAACATGTTGTTGAGACGTGGTCCCTGATAGGCTAGGACACTGCACTGCACACCCAGCCCTACAGAGTCTGTGTTCCTCATACAGGGCCTATTTGTTTGAATATAGGCAGTAATTACAGAGCTTATAAACACTTCTTAATAAAATAAAGTACATAAAAGTAAATAGATACCCAGGGATATTATATACCTAGTAACATCCAGGAACCTTCCCTGTCCCTTTAATGGATCATGGAAATCAATTTTTTTTTATTGTGACTTCTGAAAGAGAATATTTCAAAATGTGTCACTGTGTGTTATCCTAAAAAACAAGATGAAGGTGTCAGCGTTTAATACAGTACTTTGGACCCATGTGGGCCTTGTTCCTGTAAGCCAATCAGCAGAAATAGAACTTTCTTGGCTTGACAGGCGGATAGTAATATATTGCATGCAAAATATTTAGCATTTTAATCGCCAATATATGATATAACATGTCTATATGACATGACTGCTTAAGCATTGAAGAGCCTGATGTGTTAAAAAATAGCATTGAGATTGCCATTAGATCATTAAATGATAGAAATGAAATATACTTTAGCAAACTTATTTTAATAAAAAATAATTACATGCACCCCTTCAAATACATTTTCTATGTATTAATAGTCATCTGAAGAATAACACTATTCAATGAGATTATATGGATTGTTAATTCAAAATTTAGGTTGTAATTGATACAATAGAGGCTGATGTTTGTAGTTTTCATTCTAATTTTGACCACTAGATGTCACTCTAGAGAACACAGACAAGTCCATGCTGCATATGTAAATGTGGATTTAATATATATAAATATATACATATATCATATATATAATATAGTTCCTTCTGGATCAACCCTAAATCTTCTACTCAATTTAGTTGTTTCTGATGATTACGCTATTTTCAAGAACTTGTTTTGGGGCAAAAACATGTTTTAACAATGTAAACAAATAATAATGTATGTGTATTATTTATTCATGGAACTGTATGTAGGCTTTGTCACTTCCATTGTCTTATTAGCTTATTAGGACTCCATCTGAGTATTTGGTTCTAGTCAAGTAGTTGGGAACCTTGGAGGCTGAGATTAACTCGTTGACACTCAGTGAATTGCTATTTGCACTTTTATAACAGACAGTTGATGTTGCTTATCTGCCCTTAGAGCAAGAAGGAGCATTGGAAGAGGCTATGTTACCATAAAATCAAGAAATTTGTTTAATTTCTGAAGAGCCATTTTTTAAATGGCCATTCATTGTACTAACCATTTGTTCATATGAAATCATTGCTGAGATATTCAGCCATTATTGTGCAGAATTTGTATGCATATGCTAATTAGCTGCTATGATGTGTTAATCAGTAATACCAGCAATATAGTATTAATGGGCTTAGCATCATTATTATTATGCAGCTAATCTCCTAGCCTTATAAAGTAATATAGATCATTCAGCCTCACATATTCATTATAATGCAGCACAAACTATGCTGAATATCTCAGAAATTATTTTGACGATTATTATTTTTAGTTCTTTAAAAGAGAAAGAGAGCTCTGATAATATAGGACTCCCTTTTCTGCCTCGACCATCGCGGATATTTCCAGCTCCTCTCACTAAATGCTTTGATAAAGACGCGCGTTTCTTTAAACGCGCGTCGGTCTCGCCCGGAGGCGATGTTTTTCATCTACACTGATGGCTCCGTGAGCTTTTTTACTGACAAGTTTTATGTTGTCATCAATGTTTTGAAAGTTTTCTTTTTTATTATGAATTTCTAGACAAGCATCTTCCAGTCTTGTCATTCACTTGAGATATTTCACTAAAAAACAATAAGATTGGGCAAAAATGCTATTAAATGGACACTAGTAATGAAAAACAGCCATGGCCCTTTAAAAGTAAATTGCATATAGCATACAGAGACCCCTATTAGTATTTATATTAAAGGTTACTGTTCTCTTAAAATATACATTTTTTATTTTTATTTTTTTGTTTATTTATTTATTTATTTTTTTATTTACATCTTCTTATTTCTAGAGGGATGCATAATGGCTTCTTTCTCCTCCTGTGTGTTACTGTGGGAATCTCCATATTTCATCTTCTAATACAGTCTCATGTAAATATATATATTGCATCTTCTAATGCAATCTCAAATAAATTCTCCATATTGTACATTCTAATGCAATCTCATGTGAATCTCCATAATGCCTCTTCTAAAGCAATCTCATGTGAATCTCCATATTGCATAATCTAATGCAATCTCATGTGAATCTCCATATTGCACCTTTTAAAGCACTCTCATGTGAATCTCTATACTGCATTTTCTAATGCAATCTCCACATTGCATCTACTAATGCAATGATATGTAAATCTCCATATTGCAGTTTCTAATATAATCTTGTGTGAATCTATATACAGCATCTTCTAATGCAATTTCATGTAGAATCTCCTTGTTTTGTTAAGGGCTTCCCATGCCATAAGCTTTTGCTGTTGGGGCAGCCTACACTCAACTGGGGGCAGATCCTCCAATCTTTAAAATATAATTGAATATTGAATATTGCTATGATAAATGAGTAAACAGGAATTTTAATAATGTTCAAATCATAATTATTATTATTACTGAGCCTTCCAGACGGTAGGCATCCTGTCGGGAATCATAGACTAATTTCTCTTTATGATTTCTATAGCCCCACTAATACCATTAACACTGTGCATATATGTATAGTCTCACACATGAGATCCAATTATATTGTGAAACATGGGATCCATTAAATTGTGACATAGTTTTCCCCTTAATGACCTTATCAGGGAGGAGATAAACACTCATCAGATCCTCCTATCTTTAAAATTGAATCCAATATTGAATATTGTTATGATAAATTACTAAACAGGAATTTTATTAATTATCAATTTAGAATTATTATTTTTGTTGAGCCTTCCAGACAGGAGATGTCCCTTCTCTTTATGATTTCTAAACCCAACTAATACCATTAACATTGTATATATATAATATATAATGTATATATATATATATATATATATATATATATATATATATATAAAATCTCACACATGGGATCCATTCTATTGTGCCATAGTTTTATAGTTTTGCAATAGAATAAATATATATTCGCTATCTTTACTTGTGAGTTCATAATTATAATAACTAGCTCCTCTTGCTAATGGTGCATTAAGATAAGGATATTAATGTGTTCTTGAGAGTAATTATGTTGTCCTAAATAAATGTATTTATCTTTGTAGAAGACCTTTGCTCCAATCTCAATATATACATTATCTACAGGAAATTAAAGGCACGGTGACACATCAATCACTTTGTAGAAAATCCTCTTTCCACTTAAGAAGACCTAAAATCCAATTTGACATTTGAAGTAATTTTATTGATGAATTAAATCGTTAAACACAGTTTTTCTGGAGATACTCTAACTGGGAGTATATCCACCAAATATTGACGTGACTCATCAATGTAAAACCAAAATGTCAATGGTACGTTGAGTTTGTGTGTAAAGGAGATTCTCTTCAAGTTGACTGACCTCAATCTTAAAATGTTTTAATTAGCCCATGTAATTAGAGACATTGAGATAATGGGAATTACTAATAGTCACATTATAACTGTCTTTCGCCCCGATTACTTCTCCGGTAAATATTACAATTCATTTCCTGGGGGATCTCCTATATGTACAAAAGCTCAAATCAATTCTTGAAACAATGTTATAATTATTATTAAACACTTCCATTTAATTCCATTTAATAACTGAAAATCAAACCTATTATTCAAACTAATTATCTTTTATTTTTTTTTAAATTATATGACATTATCCAATAAACTTGTAAAAACACTAATTACTATTATTGATTTCAGCAATTTCCTTTTGGTAGCTCTGAAAAAACTTCACATTTTATTAATGGTATTAAAAAGAAAATGGTTAAAAGAAGCTTAGCATATTAATAATAAAAGGATTTTACTTAAGAGTCATTTTTATTATTAAAATTACTAGGTAGGAAATGTAGACAAGTTTAGGATAATGAAACATAGCTTTATATGGTATATACTTTTCACCAAAATGACCATTGTAGTTTGGAAAAATGTCATATGTTTGTGAAGTTTGTAAAAGAAACTAATATTAATAAATAAATACAACCTTTAAGTTTTAACTATTATATTCAATTTTGCTTTCATGGAGGCAGATATTTGCTTTTGTACTTAACAGGACGAGACACCTGGGAGGAATTGGAGGAAGCATGCATTTAGTTAAAATCTCTATTTAGTTCTGTTGAAAGACTGCCAATGTGAATAGCCTATATGGGAGAGTAAGCCCAAACAAGACAACAGAGAAAGTATAAGTCCAACATGACACAAACAAAATTAGGTAAAATTAAGATTTATTTTCTAACATGCTTCTAAGTATCCCAAAAGCCCCTCACACTACTAGCCCTTGATTTGTTACTTAGGGAAAAGCAGTACTTCTCACCTTAACTCACCCCTTCTCACCTCATCTTTGTGCTTCTCACCTTATCACAGTCATTCTCATCCCACTTCTTCTCACCTCATCTCAGACCCTCTCACCTCATCTCTGTACTTCCCACCTCATCCCAATCCTTCTCACCTCATCTCAATCCTTCTCACCTCATCTCAATCCTTCTCACCTCATCTCAGCTCTTCTCACCTCATCTCAGTCCTTCTCACCTCATCTCAGCTCTTCTCACCTCATCTCAGTCCTTCTCACCTCATCTCAATCCTTCTCACCTCATCTCAGTCCTTCTCACCTCATCTCAGTCCCTCTCACTTCATCTCTGTCCTTCTCACCTCATCTCTGTGCTTCCCACCTCATCTCAGCCCTTCTCACCTCTTCTCTGTACTTCCCACCTCATCTCAGCCCTTCTCACCTCTTCTCTGTACTTCCCACCTCATCTCAGGCCTTATCACCTCATCACTTTTCTTCTCACCTCCTCCCAGTCCTTCTCACTGGATCTCAGTCCTTCTCACCTCATCTCAGTCCTTCTCACCTCATCTCAGTCCTCACCTCATCTCAGCCCTTCTCACCTCATCTCAGTCCTTCTCACCTCATCTCAATCCTTCTCACCTCATCTCAGTCCTTCTCACCTCATCGCAGGCCTTCTCACCTCATCTCAATCCTTCTCACCTCATCTCAGTTCTTCTCACCTCATCTCAGTCCCTCTCACTTCATCTCTGTCCTTCTCACCTCATCTCTGTGCTTCCCACCTCATCTCAGCCCTTCTCACCTCTTCTCTGTACTTCCCACCTCATCTCAGGCCTTATCACCTCATCACTTTTCTTCTCACCTCCTCTCAGTCCTTCTCACTGGATCTCAGTCCTTCTCACCTCATCTCAGTCCTTCACACCTCATCTCAGTCCTTCACACCTCATCTCAGTCCTTCTCACCTCATCTCAGTCCTCACCTCATCTCTGTCCATCTCACCTCATCTCAGACCCTCTCACCTCATTTCAGTCCTCACCTCATCTCTGTCCATCTCACCTCACCTCAGTCCTTCTCACCTCATCTGAGACCCTCTCCCCTTCTCATCTCAGTCCTTTTCATCTAATCTCATGTCATCTCTGTCCTTCTCACCTCATCTCTGTCCTTCTCACCTCATCTCAGTCCTTCTCACCTCATCTCAGTCCTTCTCACCTCAGATCTGTCCTTCTCACCTCAGCCCTTCTCATCTCAGTCCTTTTCATCCAATCTCATGCCATCTCTGTGCTTCTCACCTCATCTCAGTCCCTCTCACTTCATCTCAGTCCTTCTCACCTCAGATCTGTCCTTCTTATCTCAGTCCTAAGAAAATCCTTTCCCAAACAACATTGGTCAATTTGGTCTTCTAAAATCCAAAAAGATGGAAGACATCTTAGGGTAAAATAATAAACATAATGGAAAGTGACGGACTCCAGGGAATGAGATAACTGGAGAATAAAATGAAGCAAAAATAGATCCAAAGTACTGTGGGAATGTTTGGGCCAATCGTTCAGTGGATCTATAGCAAGTCGGAAGAATTTAGGGCTTAGTGTGAGAAGCTTTGGCCCGTGTTGTGTGGCATCTTGTCTGTATCTATGCCTAGTTCAAGATTCATGTAAAGAAACTCTAAGAGCAGCAGGGTGGCCGTGTATAAGGAGCTGTGTCAGGTTATCAGGTGGTTAAAGACGCCGGGAATAAATAGAGCATGGATTGATGTTTGTTGCATGAGGGGCATTCAGTCCCAAGAACACAATCACTGAGAGCTGTGTGTGAGGAGTGATAAGTGTCGCATGTGAGGTTTTCTGTGTCCTTTACATAAAAAGCCGCCGGTGATTCAAACACTTTCTATCATACATTCAAAATATCATATTTTAAACATAACAACAGAAAATATATTTTTATATGAACATTTAAACAAAATAATTTTAAAATAAAATGAACTATTGTTCCCTCCTAGCACATGGCTATCATTGTTTGCCTGGAAGCCACTGAAGTTATTCGACAACTGCTTAATGTTTCAGGAGTAAACTAAAAACCAAGACATCACTAATGCCATCAGGAGGGCATGATCGGACAGGCACACAGCACCGGGATAGGGGGGGATAAGTCACAGTTGATGAGCTGACTTCAATGGCTCCCAGGCAAACAATGTGAATTATGTGATGGGATCTTGCTGGATACAGATCCAGCACATCACACAGTTAACATTAATTGTAAAACAATTGCCTTTATATTTACAAGTGCGGAATGATTAAACAACTGCCAGATGATGCCAGTGGCTTCCAGGCAAATAATATGAGTCATGTGATCGGATGGATGTGAAGATGGACCCAACACATCAGGCAGTTAACATTTATTTTAAAACTATTTTATTTACATACTTGTTGACTTTATAAACACAGATTTCTTGAACTAACAAGAAATAAATTAGATACTCACAGTCTTTAGTAGGACTTTATTTAACCATTTAAGTATCTGTGAGTTTTTTCTACCATTGTCTTATACTCCATCCTTCTGCCGCCCTTCAGATGTCATTGCTGAGTACTTTCCAAGTGGAGATTTCATATAATATTTCCTACTGTAGATGTCAGACAGTCTGAGCCCTTAATATTCCCAAAACATCATGTGTTAGTCCTTTGAATTCTTAATAACCGTTGGGAACGTCTTTCCTCCTCCATCCTCCTCCATCTAGGATTCCTCACAAATAAGCAACACTTTGGCAAGTCTGCTCAGAAATCGGGGCTGAAAATATGTTACAACCTTTTATAGTTTTTATAAGCACTTAGCCCCAAGCGTGTGTAACGCTCAGAAATGTGCGAGATACGCATGCGCACTATGCCGCATTGTGAGCCGTGGAAGGTGGGGGGAGAGAGGGAGGGAGAAGGAAGGAGTAAGGGAGAAGAAAGGAGGGAGGGAGAAGAAAGGAGTTGGGAGAGAGAAGGAGAGGAAGAGAGAAAGAGGGAGGAGAAGGAAGGAGGGAGAAGGAAGGAGGGAGGGAGAGAGAAGGAAGGATGGGGGAGAGTGAGAAAGAGAGGGAGGGAGAGAGAATAATAGGGAGGAAGAGAGAAGGAGCGAGGGGAGAGTAGAGGGGGGGAAGAGCATGAGAAGGAGAGGGAGGAGAGGGAGAGAGAGAGAAGTAGAGGGAGGGAGAAAGAAGGAGGAGGGAGAAAGAGAGGGATGGAGCGACAGAGAAGGAGGGAGAGAGAGAGGAGGAAGGGAGAGAGGAAGGGAGAGAGAGAAGGAGAGAGAGAGAAGGAAGGAGAAGAGAGAGAGAGGAAGGAAGGAAGAGAGAAAGAAGAAGGGAGAGAGAGAAGGAGGGAGACAGAGAGAAAAAGGAAGAGAGAGAGAGGGGTAGAGAGAGAAGGAGGGAGAGAAAGATAGAGAGAGGACGCAAGAGATAGAGAGAGAGAGAGAGAGAGAGAGGAAGGAAAAGAGAGAGGAAGTGAGAGAGAGAAGGAGGGAGCGAGATAGAGAGAAGGAGGGAGAGAGAGAGAAGAAGGGAGGGGAAGATATGAAAAAGGAGGGAGATGGACACAGGCTACACAGAGAGACAGAACACACACTTTTACTACAAGATTTCGTCATTTTTGACGGGCAAGTGACTTAATAAAAAAAAGTACATAATAGTAAATAGATACACAGGGCTATTATATACCTAGTAAGATCCAGAAACTTCCACATCCCTTTAAATTCAGTTTTTTTTAACATACAACTCATTTATGACTTTAGTGTCAGGTAAATAAAATGACATAAGTTACATATGTTATTTATTAGAAGCCATCGGACCTCACTATTCAGACTGGTTACAATGAGGCACTTTCTATAACATTAGCCTTGCATCCACATCGTCTTTTGATACCGCTACAATAAATCTATATTTGTAGTTATGTATCCAAGGAACATGAAATCAGTGCCGTTGTTGATGTTTTTTTTTTAGATTATTTATCTTTCCTGTTTCAACCTGTCGTAGAAAAGAATCTCTGCTTTACCAAAAGGGGGAGGTCAAACACTAACGCGCTTCGTGCTTGGCGCTTCAGCAGATCTTTGTTCTGTGGTGTTTTGTTGGATGGGCTTTGCTTTCACTGCTTGGTGAAGAGGAAAGGTCAAGTGTCAAGGATACCGCACTATTCTACTTAGTACTACTGCAAATTACTGTGAAAGCACTAATAAATATGACGCTCATGGGATATAATATAATATAATATTAACTACATTATTAAAGGGGTCTTGGAGTGGAGCAGCAATGGGTAAGGGTCCTGGGAAGATTTGCTGTTATGGGAAGGGGTCTCAGAGAAGCTAAATGAAAGTGTCATGGATAAATGCATTGGATAGAAGAGAATCAGTAGTGTATGAAAACATTTTGAAAAAAATCCCCCAGAAAGCATTAATTTACCCGAAAAAAATGTCTTTAGCTTTCAGAAAGTTGATTTTGAGAAGGAACACCCCTGAAAATCCAAGATAAATTAGCATAAAATTCATAATTAGATATGACCAATCAGCGGACAGTACAACAATGTATCTGTATCCCTATAAAAGATGCTCAGGGGGTAGCCATGATACAGATTGGCTGGGACACAACTCCGAACAGCTCATTGTCTAGGACGCTTTGCCTATGTAGGTGCCTCGGGAAAGGGGGAAGGGGGCACACAAGAAAATTCAGACGCACAGGAGATCCCACAAAATGCCATATACATTTAATAATATATTTTCTACAATGCACTTTTTCTGGATACGGTTGAGTCACATAATGGAAATCAATCATGGGTTGTGTTATGTTGCAGTATCCGTCTCACAACAGAAATCTCGCTTCCTGTGGACAACAATCCTAATTTGGTTGCTGAAATGGACTTACAACACGCAGAGTGATCAATGCGGCACAGTTGCTAAATCCTATGTATTAGTAACAAATCACAACAGTAATTTGGAGCCGGTATTAGTTTTCACTGAGCTTAGATATCAGTCAAGTTTTGAGATACTAAAAATTGTGGTTGAATAAATCTATTACATAAAGGTCATTATTGCGCTAGATACTGGAGCGAGAACAAGACCCGATTAAATATAGAATATAGGAAAATAATCTCAACCCTTTCCACTTGATGTCAGCCCTTCTCACCTCATCTCAGCTCTTTCTATCTTATCTATGTCCTTCTCATCTCAGCTCTTCTCACCTCATCTCAGTTCTTCTCACCTCATCTCGGCCCTTCTCACTTCATCTCAGCCCTTCTGAACTCCTCTCAGCTCTTTCTATCTTATCTATGTCCTTCTCACCTCATCTCAGTCCTTCTCATCTCATATCTGCCCTTCTCACCTCATCTCAGCCCTTCTCACCTCATCTCAGCCCTTCTGACCTCATCTCAGTCCTTCTCATCTCATATCTGCCCTTCTCACCTCATCTCTGCCCTTCTCACCTCATCTCAGCCCTTCTCACCTCATCTCTGCCCTTCTCACCTCATCTCAGCCCTTCTCACCTCATCTCTGCCCTTCTCACCTCACATCTGCCCTTCTCACCTCAACACAGCCCTTCTCACCTCATCTCAGCCCTTCTCACCAGATCTCGGTCCTTCTCACCTCATCTCAGTTCTTCTCACCTCATCTTGGCCCTTCTCACTTCATCTCAGCCCTTCTGACCTCATCTCAGCTCTTTCTATCTTATCTATGTCCTTCTCACCTCATCTCAGTCCTTCTCATCTCATATCTGCCATTCTGACCTCATCTCTGCCCTTCTCACCTCATCTCAGCCCTTTTCACCTCATCTCTGCCCTTCTCACCTCATCTCAGCCCTTCTCACCTCATCTCAGCCCTTCTCACCTCATCTCTGCCCTTCTCACCTCATATCTGCCCTTCTCACCTCATCTCTGCCCTTCTGACCTCATCTCAGTCCTTCTCACTTCATCTCAGCCCTTCCGACCTCATCTCAGCCCTTCTCACCTCATCTCAGTCCTTCTCACCTCATCTCAGGTCTTCTCACTTCATCTCAGTCCTTCTCACTTCATCTCAGCCCTTCTGACCTCATCTCAGCCCTTCTGACCTCATCTCAGCCCTTCTCACCTCATCTCTGCCCTTCTAACCATATCTCCGGCCTTCTCACCTCATCTCAGTCCTTCTCACCTCATTTCAGCCCTTCTCACCTCATTTCAGCCCTTCTCACCTCACCTCTGCCCTTCTCACCTCAACACAGCCCTTCTCACCTCATCTCAGTCCTTCTCACCTCATTTCAGCCCTTCTCACCTCATTTCAGCCCTTCTCACCTCACCTCTGCCCTTCTCACCTCAACACAGCCCTTCTCACCTCATCTCAGCCCTTCTCATCGGATCTCAGTCCTTCACATCTCATTTCAGCCTTTCTCATCTCATCTCAGCCCTTCAGTCACTTCTGGATCACTACCTTGTCATGGTGAAGGACATGAAGCTGTGAGCGATACCATGTAGGGTCATCCAAGATGTGCAGGTCATAGCAGAGAGGTTTGACAAATCACAACCCACTGGAGAACAAACTGGCAGCACACTCCAGTATCTTTGCCAAGAAAACCTTATGCCAAGACAACCAGACATAGGCCCTCTTTCAATTGCAATTTGGCCAATTGAATAGGGGTCTAAATAAGCACATAACATATTTTTTAAAGAAGTTTTTAGTTAGTAAAAACCTTGCTTTTGGATAGATGTTTACTAACTAAAAACTTCTTTAAAAAAATATGTTATGTGCTTATTTAGACCCCTATTCAATTGGCCAAATTGCAATTGAATGAGGGCCCTAGTGATTAGATGCGTCTGGCGTGCAGCCGCCCATAGGGTCACAGATAGTCAGACACGACTGAACGACTTATCAACAAAATACTATAACTATATCTATTGGAAATCCAAAGCCCCTGGTTTGAAAGAGACAATGTCCCTTTCATTTCCAGCTATTTTTTTTGGAAAGGAACATGCTCATCCAAAGTGGTTATGTCTATCTTATATCATTCAGCCATAAAACAAATTAGTAAAAGGCAAATTCAGAAAAAAATTACAAAGATGAAAACTTTTAAAATACTGAATTGTGATATAAAACAAATCCATATATTTAAATAAATATAAATATATATATATTACAGCATTATTTTACCATAACTCATATGGATATCTTAATATGCTGCTACTTAGCTAGGCAAAGATGTAGAACATTTTTAAATGAATATAACATATTCTCTAAAGTCATTTTATTAATGTCATTCCAAAGCACAGAGCATTATTTATTTCATAAATGTCAGATACTGTAACTGGAATACCAAATGCACAAATATTAAAATGATGGAACTACATTTTTTTATCAAATATTTGAAATAGTTTTTTTTTTTTCAAGAGTTGTAAAGGTTTAGATGAAGGAAGGAAAAATCCAAAGACTTCCCATAGATAAAATCAAGTCTTGGTGCGTTAGGAGCATCCAATCACAGGCCGAGCATGCTGTGCATTCAGAAATAGTTTCCTCCACCCTGATGAGGTGCACCCAGGCCTGGATTCCAAGTGAGTCTATCAAAAATGATTGGGATTGACTCAAATCCTGGCCTTGTTTGCTCACTAAGAACAACCTCATCTACCATTCCTTTAGAGAACTCAATCTGAACTGCATTTGAGTCATCGCAATAATCAACATGCCTACTGAGACTGCCCATTCTATCTACTCAAGAGGTCTAAGGTTAACTAAACCTCAGCTTATGCCTGCACCAAATATCCTCTTTACTACATTTGTTCCAATCGCCTCCCCTATGAAGCTATTCCTCTTATCTGTGCCACCATTTTGTGTATGGGTATAGGTGGCTAGTAAGTGATTTGGGGAAATTCACTTTGGGTCAAATAGAGATATTGTTAACTTTGGAATTCTGCAGTTTGCTGAGGACTGGAGAATTAGTACTGAGATAACAGCTTTGATGGGGGAGAATCTTGAAGTAAAGTGCTGTGATGTTGTGGGTTGGCAGCAGTGACAGTTTTAAAGTGAACATTAGCTTGACACAAAGTACCTTTTTGTCTAATGAGCTAAGATGAATGGAAGCAGAGCATTATGGTAACATTATGGATAGCTAATGCTCCTTCAATACTTATTGCTGGGTGCTTGAGACTTAGTGAGGGAACAAGATGCATTAAATACATGGGACAGAGCTACTTACTAACTACCATCTTGACTAGATCCTGAAGATGCCTCTTTCCCTTGCACCAATACAAACAAACCCACATAGGAGAGGACCTAACTGGTGGGATCCATTCATTGGATGGTCCATCTGGTCCCACCTCATGAAAGGGAATCCAATGCTTAAACACTAAGGGCCCTATTAAATTCGAGCTGCGTATGAAATCGTATCTCGCAAATGCGCATCGTAACGCGATTTACGTAATACGAGTCGACTTGCGATTGACTTGCGATTGACTTGCGATTGACTTGCGTAATTTCGGACTCCTTTTCCGAGATTTGCCTCCGAAAAGCGCTACATAGTAAGTAGCGGAAAATAATTATTTGAGTAGACGCTCGTATCGTGCATCACTTGGAATTTAATAGCGTCGGAAACGGTTTCACTTTTCAACTACGTAGGCCTTGCGTTTTCATCTATTATTTAGGCAGCTCGAAATTTAATAGGGCCCTAAATCATTACTAGGCTGGGCTACATCTGATCTGGTGGATCGATCAAAATTACCGAGCACCTGATCAGTACTTCTGGGGACCATCAAGTCCTGGTCGGTGGGCAAAGCTCGAGAACAGAGGTTCAAAATCACTCCTTCTACATGATCAGCTGGAGTATTTTCCATCTGCCTATAGGTCAGAGAGAATGGCTGTACCCGAGATGGCCAGAAAGGAAGTAAAAATAAATGAGTAAAATTTTTATGCAAAACATCTCTGCCATTTTTAAATGTACAATACAATGTAGGTGTTCCATGTTCCTTTAAGGCTATTTTGCTAGTATACTAGCTGTAACATAAAGCAATTTCTACATCCAAAAAGCATCTTACTTGAAATGCATATTTAATTCTGGACATCTGTTGAGTGAAGACAACCCATAAGGTCAAAGCACTTGGTAGTAGTTTAATGACTTGAGGCACTGAGGTGAATATAATAAGGAATTTCTCCAAGGAGTTCTAAAGTTAACCAAGTAAAAAACTTAGAGAAGTCAATGATTCTTCTGTTCTTAACATACACCAGTTCTAGCAAATATCGTATTATATTTTACAGAAATAAACAAGAGCAGTCATGGATATACAGAGGGATTCAGCATTTATGGGAATGCAATAATATGGAGATGTAGCTTTCATTCATATTAAGCCGTCATAAAGTATACATTTCAGCAGCTCTGGGCATTTATATATATATTCAGCTACCCACAATGCAGTGTAATAACTGTTTTTCTCGGAACTCTGAGCTGGATGCAGGTTTTTTAACTTGTTTTAGACATTCAAATGTGATCACAGATGTACTTTTTATTTACTGTACTACTGTACGGCGGAGGCTTCTATCGCTCTTTTGCCCACCATATTATAAATGATTGTTATGGTGAACTACCTACTCATAAGGTCCACTACATAAGCTGGGATCCCACCCCAAGCTGATGATAGCCAGTAAGCTTGAAACAGCTGTACATGGATAGGATACTCAGCCTGTGTTTAATCCAACCTTGGCTTTGCATTCAAGCTGAGTAATAGAGCAGGCATAAGCTTAAAGGCAGCCATGTTTGATAATGGCTATGGATTAAAGAGCAAGGCATTTGAGGGCATATTTGCATGTTCCAGCTCAGCTTCCCAGAAGGCAGTGTAATAACTGTTTTTCTCGGAATTCTGAGCTGGAAGCAGGTTTTTAAACTTGTTTTAGATATTCAAATGTGAACACAGATGTACTATTTATTTACTATATATATATATATATATATATATATATATATATATATATATATATACATATATATATATGTATATGCTATTTTTGGATACATTTTAGCTAGAGTGACAAGCTTTCCAGAGTTCCACCTCTCTCTATAAAGTCGGAAACAATAGTATTTCTTTCAATGGCTTTGACAAGGGGCATCATCATAGGTGGTTTTCTCATTAGGCTGACTAGATATCCGCGAAGGGGCGCATAACAACGACACCTAATTTCCTACTTAAAGTGCTCCTTGGCATAAAAAAGGCCATTTTCAACAAAAACAAGAACAAAAGAGCCCTTATAATACCTGTTAACCCTTACAGATAATTATATGTTATAAAGATATATACAGAGTAACATAAAAATTCTAATTTTATTTGGACATTTTAAAATCAATAGTAAAATAGACAGCGTCTCAGGACGAAGCTTAACACGAAACGTGCGCATCAGGTCCAGGAAAGCTTGATGATGTAGGACGCCCAATGAGATTGTGGTGATATCATGAAGATATGTATTGTACTTATCCAACTTTGTTGCAGATCACTTTGACATTGTACAACTTTATTTATAATTGCATTACTACTGTATTACATTATTGAGTCTTCCTAATAGTAAGGATAATAGATGTCATTCCTAGCTTTAGGAGGTGGGTGTAGAATCTATGATTGACTCTTAAGGGATAATTGATGGATCCCCAGTTCACCACACTATAGCTAAGATATTATCAGACTTGGAGAGGATAGAGTAGTAGTTATCCTTCATAATAGGGCTTATGGAGCCGGTGGTGGGCTCCCAGTACCACCAAAACAGTCTTTTGAAGGGACTTAGATTAGGGTTTATGCTTGGTTATGTATTCATTTATTATTATGCACTTGTAGTTCTGTATTTATTGATATTGTGTACATCTATATTCACATTATTCCGATATTTTTTAACAATATTTTTCTTAATTTGCACTTTTTTGATTATTATATCTATAATATATTATAGAGTTTTTGGTTATAATTAACTCTGGAAAATTCTGAATTTATTAATTTGGCACACTTGCACTTTAATCTGAGAGTGAATATTATCATTGACAAATATATTATTTATTCTAACAATTTATACATATTTAGATTCCCTTTTCTCATGTAATGTGATTTCCTTCATTATCTGGGATCTTTTTGCAGTTTTTATGTGTATTAATACTGGTCAATATGAGAATATTACATAACCATATTGTGACTAATTGTGATTTTTGAAGACATGTATCTCCTTCAATGATGGGAAAAGGAAATAGTTTTAGATTTTTTATTCCGACGCTGCCTATTTTACTATTGGTTTTAAAATGTCCAAATAAAGTTTGAATTTCTGTCTATATCTTTATAACATATAATTCTCTGTAAGTGTTTGTTTTTTGTTGAAAGTTTCTCCTCACACTTACTATCTGTAGGTGATACATGAAAAGAATACCCATTGGGGTATAATAATATTATAGGTAGACCACCCTTATATTAGACTCTAGAAAACAAAACATTTTTCTTTGGACAAAAAAAGGAAATACTGTAGTTCACAGACTGACCACCTGGGGGAGAACTCTTGGAACTAGAGTGGTACAAGAGATAGGAAGCTGTCACTGCATGCAAAGAACTGGTGAGTACTAGAGGAAATATATATTAATGGAGTCTTTGTCATCCACAAGTGCACAAGTATAAATATATATGGACGGCAAAGAAGTTTGTGCCTTGGAGAGTTGGAGATGTAAATCCAGACCTGGTTATAGAGCTTGTGTACAGGAAAGTGGAATGATACTGACTTATACACTATTGAAAGTACATACGAAAAAAAACGTAAATAGTTTAAAAGAGAATATTAAAATGTTCATCTCACCCACTTTTTCGTTTTATGGCTGAGGTTGCATCTTGGTGAGTTTCTTGCGCCCCAGACTTGCATTCCCCCTTTCACTCACATTCACATCTCTTTCTATCTACATTATCAACATATCTTGGCATTTTCTTGCTGAGATCATGATTAGACCCTTGGAACTACTTTATTTACTTTGAGTTATCTTTATGTGAAGCCCTAGTGCCAATCTGATTGACCATGGAGCCTCACAATGCCCTGTCTGCCCATGCAGGTTTCCTGCCTCTTTGTATAAGAGTAATATTGACCGTGCAGGTAATGAGCGTCTCATGGAGTCGTGTATCTATGGACTAGCGCTGGATCTTCACCAATCCTGAAGTAGACTTTCTTCACCTTCATTTATTCCACACATTTAGATAATGGGTCAAAGCTTTCACTTGATTGTCCTTTTCCCTTCTTTCTGTTTCGCTAGTGCCATCATTAACTCCTCATCCTCACCTACTGATCTATCTCTTAGTAGACCACAAAGTCAAGCAACGAGATCTCTCCTTTTTTTCTCATTCACACTCACATAATGAGCTCATTAACTCTTTTCACCATTAATATCCAATTCTATCTGTCAATCTTACACCATTTTCACTTCTTTAACTGTCTAATAGGAACACTACCTTTGATGGTTTGGATATGTATCAAGCTCAATATATCAAGACTGAGCTGTGCATAATGCCAACAAGATCATCTCCTAATTAGGTGTTTTTCATCAGTCAATAATGTTCCACTCTATCCTGTTCCTCATTCCTGCTATGTAGGCCTCATAATTGACTCATTATAATTTCTCAAATAATGTATATTCCACTACTTCTCTCAATCACTGAAAAATCCAATATGTTTTACAGTTCTCCGTTCTGTCAATGTTCTCCTATCTATTACTAATACTTGTTAGTACTGTAAATTGCTAAGTATTTCCTATTTTATAATTAGATAGGTAACAATGAACTAGGTAGAAGTAAGACGGAAATTACATTTTCAGCCCCATAGTATCGAAACATTTAATAAAAGGCGTAGTTGTTTGGACTCGTTTTGTAGCTTCTTTGGTGCAAAGCAATGTTGTGGCAGTCCTTCTGTAATAGTGTGGTCTTTTTAGTTGGTATCTGCTGCTTTCATTTCCTGATGTTGGTCCTATGACCATACTGGATACAGAGATTTTATGACACCTCCATCTCCCTCCTGTCTGGCGTTTGCATGTTTTACAAGTCTGATGCCTCTGGTTTCAGGTTCCCAAAACAAAGACAGTGCCACCGAGCCTCCGTGATCTTATGGACTGCAACACGCCAGGCACATCTGTCAGCTGATATCCATCAACCTTGTGTTGAATACTTTAATGACCTCATCTATCCATCTCTACCTCTGCCATCCTCTTCTTAGTTTGCCTTCAATCCTTCCCAGCATCATAGTCTTCTCTAGAGAATCTTCTCTACTCATGATATGGCCCATATATTTGAGTTTTGGCCTCATGATCAAACCTTCCAGTCAACAGTTTAGCTTAATTTCCTGTAGTATTGATTGATGGATCTTCATGCAGTCCAAGGAACTCTAAACAGTTAATAGACTGCTTCTGTAGACCATACTGGGCATCTGACCAGTCTCTTGTTGTTGGTTTCCTCATTAAGAAAATATAACCCACTATCCATAAGTAGAATTCCATTGATTATAGTTCTCATAAGAGTTGTAGGTGACCCAAAGAATACATTTAATTGATTATAGTCTTTATAGATAAAGTACATTGAATAATATACTATTTTAAAATATTCTAACAATGTTTTTCTCGGGGGTGGATACTCAGAGAGTGAATTTCCAGCTTACAAACCACAACTCGGTAATAATGGATGTAAAAACCACGGGGAAGAGAACAAATAACTTCAAAATAATCATAAGCAGTTCAAATACCTATCTAAGATGCAAACACTACCATTAGAGAACATCCATCAGTACAACATCCCGATTGTCATAAAAGAATGAGACTCATTTGAATGGAAATGGTTCATAACTCAGTCTGAGACTCTGGCATTGCTCAAGACAATTCACATGATATATTTGCAGGAGAAAAACTAATGATCCATATTGGAAATACATGAATATTCACAATATAACAGTTGAAGGACAAAACAAATAAATGTGCTAGGATTACTTTGCATGCATTATCTTAGCAGGGTTAAACTCACCATATTTGTATTATTCATTTTTTTGAAGAACTACACTTAAAAATATGCAACGTGATTTTAGAATGTAAAATAATAAAAATAATAGAGCATTTAATTTATATATTAAATACAGGTAAAGATCCAAGATCGCCACAGGTGATGACGGCGGCCCTGAAATTAAAAGACGTTTGCGTTTAGGGGGGAAAGCTATGGCAAGTCTGGACAAGCTATTAATAATTAAAGATATTACACAATCAACAAAGGTGCACATGGTTAGAACTCTGGTATTCTCAGTAGTAACATACGGATGTGAGAGCTGGGCCATAAAGAAGGTTGAGCATTGCCACCTTTGAATTGTGGCGTTGGCGAAAACTGCTTAGAGTCCCTTGGACTGTAAGACGATCCAAGCAATCAACACTACAGGAAATGAAGCCAAACTGTTCACTGGAAGGTTTGATCATGAGGCTAAAGCGCAAATATTTTTACAATATCATGAGAAGACAGGATTCCCTACAGAAGACACTGATGCTGGGAAAGGATGAAGGCACACAAAGAAGGGACAGAGGTGGAGATGGATAGATGAACACGAGTGTAACGGAGTTGGAACACAAATCCAATATCTCCGCTGGTATACGGTAAAATATCCAAGAAGCACTACAGTCTCACCATCGCCAACCTCCCATATTGGGAGTCAAAGAATACTGTCTTTATTTTGTTGTGCAGAAATATATATACACATATCTTCCCACAGGCAATACACATCCCCCATAGTTGGCCACACAATACACATAGAGGGACAATAGGTGTGGTCACATCTCCCTGAGGCTACCTGGCTACTTTGATACAATCAGACATTGATCAGATTATACTTCTTTCTTCTTATGTCTGATAATGAAAACACTTTATACAAAAGACTTCCTTATCTTATGATAATAGGATTATCTATTATGCCAAGGTCTGCAATAGTCTGGGCTAATATTCTGCAGAGCATAAACTAACATACATACAGTATAACAGTAGGATCATATTTTAACCATAATAATTAATTAACCATAAAACAGGGTAAAACAGTGATGGGTTCCGTTACAACGAGTACCTGGGTTGCCATGGTCCATTTGGCAATTAGATTGTTTAGAATTTGACATCACACCCCTTCTCCAGTACATACTCAGAAACAGGCAACTTGAATTAATAAATGCAAGCTCTGCTCTGCAGTAATGTAAATGCCCCTCGCACACACTCATCCTTCAAGTTTCATGGAAGCCTCCAGCAGAGGACTTTTTCTCCTGCTTAATTATACTCTTTGGCTTAAAGCTGTATATGTTACAATAAAATGAATTCAAGGAGCAACAAACATCTCATTACCGTCTCTGTCTCTCTTGTAACAGAGGCCAGAGATTGCACAGCAATTAGAAAAAGCTTTGTTGTTTTAGTTGTGTTTTGATTAACATATAATACTTTGGGCATTAATAGTAGGAAATAATAAATGAGTTATGATTGCAGATCAAAGATTAGGGACAATTACTGTCACTTTTTTTTTTGCAAAAATAGTCACCTGCTGGTGTAGTTTGCATTAATTTGCATTAAAAATGATTTACCAAAGTGAAATAATAATCTATTAAATCAGTAGCTGCGGGCTACTTTTACGTTTCGCTTGGAAGTATAATTTTATTCAAGAATTAAAATGTTAAGCTGCCATCTTAACCATATTTAGGTGGAAATTATAGGAGCAAAATTTTTTTATTTTCGTTGGTGCCAACTTTGAGAATGCTTTTAATATTATTATTAATGTAATTTTTAATAACTAGCGACTTGCCCGTCAAAAATGACGGGGCAATAAAATCGTAATGCAGGTCATGCTGTTTGCCACAGACAGTAAGTGTTTTGGTCGTCTGAGATCCTTCGGCGCTCATTGCGAGCCTCTCGGTTGGTGTATTTTTTGTTATGAGAGGCACTTTTGCTGTTATTGTAAGGCCGGCGCTGATCTCCTTTTGGCGCTTATTGCAAAGCTCTCAGCTGGTGTACTTTGTGTCCCATGAGCACCTTTGGCGCTCCTTGTGAGGCGCGCAGTGAAGGGCTTTGTCATTTATTGCGATACTGTTTTTTTTTTTTTTATGTAGTTTTTCATGATAATTAATTAATGAAATCATAAATGAATATACTTTACCTATTTGTAATTAATATATGCAGCAAGCATTGTGCTGAAGAGCTGACAATCTTTTTTGATGTTCCTGCAGCATACAATGTAGATTTGCAGTGTTGTGGAGCTGAGGTGTAAGTATCAGCAATGTGTGCAGTGTGTAGTGTAAATAGGCTGCGTGCGCGATGGGAAACCATTAGTGTAGCTGGGTACTGGGTTCTGTAAGTTAGTATTGTAAAATGGCTGCAAATGTGTATGTGGTACGCGGGTGTGGATGATTTAGCGTCCTTGCTATTAGTGTATGTTGTACCTCGTACCGGTTTTTGTAAAATCCGTATGTGCTTAGTGGTGTTTTGCGGCTTTAGGGGTCGTGTAGCCTCGTTTTCGTTTTTTTCGGTGGCCATTTTTTCTTTCGCTTAGGGGATTATAGAGTGCTTAAGTTTGACTTAAATTGAGGTGTAACCTCACTTCCAGACGTCCTCGGTGTCCCCCCCTCGCTGTGGGTAATGCTTTTATTTCATTTTTGTTCGTATTTAGTGTTTTTTTTATGTTGTATTTTTGCAAGTTTGTCCTGCGGCTCATTGCAGCCGACGTGGGAGCCTCCACCTCCGCAAATGCAACCTCTCGCTTCGACTATTATATGTGATAATAATAATAATAATAATACCATAATGGCTCATATATGGTAATAATAATACAATGTAATAAAAACAAATACCTTGGGCGCCCTTTCTTAAGTACGGAACTCAGTAAGTCTGTAACTCGGGGATCTTCTCTATAGTATTTATAAATTAGAAAGTATATTTTTCTTACTTTTCTAGATCATTATCAGGGGAATTTATTCAAAATGCATACTATAAATATAGCACTTTAGCTGCAATTTAAATAAAGTAGTCGACCTTTGGGAATAACTCAACATTCTCTATAATTTGGTGAATTACTTGAATGGTCCCCACTAAGCATGCCTATGTTAAACCAAATAAATTAAAAGCATCTTAAGGAGGTTGTTTACTTATTTTGTCCTGTGAATAAATAGCATTCTTCCAAGTGACAGAAACGAAATGTTTGTTCGAAAGCCGTATACAGGAAAAGTATTAACATGGACCATTAATTTCATGAGACGATCAGGAAAACAAGCCCATATGACAATGGATCTGTGCCATCAACTTCCATCTGCCTTGTAGCTTCCTACTTGGAAGAGCCTTCCTTTACAACTGTCAACGTGTCAAGAGAAAACCAACAGATCTTTATTAGTTAACTGATGTTTTTTACATTTACTAAAACGACCATTCTTGGAGTACGAGGATAACGGACCTACGAGGTGCTGAAAGCTTCAATTGGGTACTTAAATAGATGATTCATCCCTTGTTTTTTTCGCTTTGTGAGCTGGATATTTTGCTGGATAACACAGCTTTTAACGGCAAACTGTAATTATTTACCAAATAAATGGAGAAAACACTGGTTTAGAAATAACATGCTTTTTCAGAGAAAAGTATATTTACGTTTTTTAATATTAAAGGCACAAAGAGGTTGGAAGTTTGGTTCACTGTGTGTGAGGGGTTGAAATGATCTATTGCGCTACACTAGACTGATTTCTTTATATGCCAAGAGCAAGATTACCAAGGCATGATGTGTAAGGAATAAAGAGATTGTTGTTATTTAGTCGTTCAGTTATGTCTGACTCTTGGTGACCCAAGCATGCCAGGTACATCTAGTGTTAAGTCTCTGGTTGTGATTATCCAGATTTACTTGAGCAGGTTGCTGGCTCCTTCCCCAGTGGACCATGATTTGTATGATCGTTCTTCTATGAGCTTCCCATCTTGACTGACCCTACATGGTAAAGCTCAGAGATTAATTGAAGTACACAAGCCCTTTTACCATGACAAGGTAGTGACCCAGAAGGGGATATACAGAAATAGAATCTGTTTATTTATATATTATTGGGATATAGAGATGTCCCTTTTGTTGAACATATAAGGCTGAGCAAGTGAAGCTTGGATGTTTTGTTGAAATGGTACAATGGGCCACAGGAACATCAGGGTCAAGGGTGTAATAGGTTAAGTCGAGAGATCAGGAGAAGTAGGGTGAGAGAACCTAAGCTGAAAAGAGAGAGGAAGTAGGTGCTCAGGACAGATAGAGGTCCTCAGGATGGAGAAAGGTCATCAGGATGGGGAGAGCTCCTTAGGATGGAGAGAGGTCCTCAGGATGGAGAAAGGTCATCAGGATGGGGAGAGCTCCTTAGGATGGAGAGAGGTCCTCAGGATGGAGAAAGGTCATCAGGATGGAGAGAGGTCCTCAGGATGGGGAGAGCTCCTTAGGATGGAGAGAGGTCCTCAGGATGGAGAGAGGTCCTCAGGATGGGGAGAGCTCCTTAGGATGGAGAGAGGTCCTCAGGATGGAGAAAGGTCATCAGGATGGGGAGAGCTCCTTAGGATGGAGAGAGGTCCTCAGGATGGAGAAAGGTCATCAGGATGGAGAGAGGTCCTCAGGATGGAGAAAGGTCATCAGGATGGGGAGAGCTCCTTAGGATGGAGAGAGGTCCTCAGGATGGAGAAAGGTCATCAGGATGGGGAGAGCTCCTTAGGATGGAGAGAGGTCCTCAGGATGGAGAAAGGTCATCAGGATGGAGAGAGGTCCTCAGGATGGAGAAAGGTCATCAGGATGGAGAGAGCTCCTTAGGATGGAGAGGTCCTCAGGATGGAGAAAGGTCATCAGGATGGGGAGAGCTCCCCAGGATAGAGAGAGGTCCTCAGGATGGAGAGAGGTCCTCAGGGTAGGGAGAGCTCCTCAATGCAACACTTGCCATGACATGCCCAAGAAATCCTACATATATTGTGTCCTCCCCAGGTTGTTTTGGGCATGTGCTCTGACCACCCAATTGAAGCTTTTTCCCATGAGGGGCAGATCATGGGCAGACATACATTGTTGGGATGTGTGCCCGCTTGGCTTCTGTGTCATGTCGCCCAACGGCAGCACAAATTTAAACACCCCTCTCACACACACAACTTCCACCAAAGTATCATAGATGCCTCCATGGTCCAAGAGTGTTGGAGCTATCCACGGAGCGAGAGATGAAAGAAAAGGGTGAAGTCCAGAGTCTTTGTTAGAAAATAGAATAACATTGACACCATAATCCTTCTCCCTCACTGGCCCACCTTGCATCATTCAATGCAAACACAACTCTCCAGAATTATAAATGACCTTCTCAAACACACAGCTTCCACTAATGTATTATGGATCCCTTCAGGGTCCTTCAGATCAATAATAAACTATCTGTATGACTTTTTCCCTTCTTAATTATTTAGTTAGACTCAAACTTTTGAGTATTAATGTATATTTTTCCTTATAAATTTATACTTTATCTTATTTGAAATGTTTGCTAGTTCTAATAAGCCATAATTCTTCCCGCTGATATATTATCCCATCCCACAATGTCATCTTTCTACGAACAGATCACAATGACCCAAACAAATAAAAGCAAATAAACATGTTTGCAATTACTCCAAGCTCGTTAATGAGTTAATCTTAAATCATTTCTCCAGGCTCAGCTGTTTGCTGTGTGCGAATACAAAGCCCTGACACCCCACCGCTCCGTAATGTGGTCTCGCCAGGATGAAGATTATACGTTACAGGGTTTTGTGATAGCGCAAGACTATGATAATCCCCATTCCTAATGGAATATCTTATTTGGAGTAATACCGGACCTCCCGGAGTCTCGCTTTATTTCTTTATAGTCCATCAATTACAATTTAAGATTTAACCTTGGTGCATTATTTTTGCTGTCAGGCTGTGATTGACAGGTGTGTTCCTGTCTGTTATAAGATAAGTCTGCACATGAGCAATATATTTTATTGAACTTGTGTAATTTTTTTACTCTAAAAAATCTAAGAAACATTTCTTTTTACCTTTCAAATGCTGCAGGATTTCTCATTTAAACTACCTGGGACCTGGCCAAGTTTCCATGGAATGCCAGGGACAGAATATAGAGGATATATATATATATATGTTACAAATCCACTGTCCTTGCATCTGAAAAAATGCATAAGTGGAAAATACAGAAGAAAACAGGAAATCTCCTAAAAACAAAAATGTACATTAAAATGTAATGCCCTGCTGTTAAATTGTCACTGTGGCCATATATTTTAAATATATTATTTTAATGAGATGCATTAGAAAAGAATAGTACAGCCTACAGTATTTCCCCTTCTTTATGCAATTATGAGGTAGAATCTACCATGTTGGTTCCTGCTAATTAACATCTGCTTAGAGGAGAAATTAAATGTAAATGTGGGAGCTAAAGCTGCCAGCAATTTTAATATGTTAAAGTGAAACATGATTACAAAGTAGAAGGTAGAATCAGCTGAGAAATTAAATGGAGCCTACAGAAAATAATACTTGGATACAGGGGCTTATGAACTGGGGGACTGGGGCGAAGGGGGGCAAATCTCCCCCCAAATTATATGAACATGGGATACAAAATATAGCAAAATTAAACTTAATCATGCACTACCAGATTTACCCACTAGTGCTATCAAGCAGTATGTCTTTCCCATGAAAGCTTTGACCCATAATACTATAAATATATATACTATATATGTATTATATGTCTACATATATATTTTTTTATTTTATTAGAGGGCGGGTGGATGGTTGAGGTCCAAGGGCATTGAGAATTTACCAAGAAGTCACACCACACTGAAGCCAAGCAGGGTTGGGCCTCGTCAATACATTGATGGGAGACCCCCTTGGAATACCAGGAGTTGTATACTGTGGCCACTGGAGAAGGAACTGGCAAGCCACTCCAGTATCTCTATCATGAAAGCCTAATGAATCAACATGACCATGGACATAAAGATACTCCTGTTGTGTTGTGAGTCAGACACAACGCAACAATGCAACAACAGTATAGACACATAGCCTTCTGTATGACTACCTTATGGTGGTGAAGGGGCTTGGGTACTTCAATAAAGATGTGAGCTACATGATGTAGGGTCACTCAAGATGGGCAGGTCATGGGTCAGACAAATTGCTGTAATGTCCTGTGGTTAATGTCCGACTCCAGTATCTTTGCCAAGAACACCTTATGGAAAAGCACAACCAACGAATAAACGACAACAAAACTTATAATTCGGATACAGGGAGAGGAAAGGAGGAGTAGTAACTGAGTTATTGGTTTAGTACAAACCTGAACGATGCATAAAACTTAAATGCATATCTAAGTTTCCTGGATTATGAATGCATTTGAAAGAGGATAATCAGTAGTGTATGAAAAGCTACTAAAATAAACATTTACTTACTCACTCTGATGTTTGCTAAATCTTTTCAGTTTGCAAGCTGCAGCTTTTGTTAGTTGACCCCCCTGAAAATCCCTGTTAAGTTTATGATGTAATTAATAATTAATTTGGCCAGTCAGGGGAAAGCAGAGGTTAGTTGATACATTTGTATCATACACTGGGGTTTCTGTGTTGCAAAGCAGCCTGGGATATGTAGTCAGTCTCTCTTTATATCCTTGTGCTCTGATTCAGCTATGAGCTCAGACCCCATCCAACCATGTGATTTCATCCTGCAGCAAGTACTTCCTTTGAAAGGTCAAACTGGCTGCTTTCCTGTGTGTACTTGGTTATGTAAGCTTCCTGTGGGTGTGCAAAGCTGGATTTTACTTTCCTGCCTACAGTATATATTTGTAAGTACACTGAACTTTTCTATATAACATATTTTTCTGATAATCACTGCTTATTTCTCACTAAACCCTGGAAACTTATATATACATTTAAATATGACCCTGGCTTTAGGGCGATAAAAGATTACAGCAGTATATCGTCCTATTAATCTTCTTATTACAAGTGAGGAGCTCACAGAGTGTTCAAAATGTGTATTTTACATAAATTTAAATACTACTATCATTTCAAATAGATGACTAATTACGCACTCGCCAAGGTAAGTAATTAGATTCAATGTTGTGCTTTGATGGAGATTCCCTTTAATGTATTTTTCTTGGGTTAAATGCTCGAGTAGTATTAAATTAAAATAAAATATTCACTACTCCAAACTTTAATGTTGGTGACCCTTGTCTGGCACCGTCAGTTATATGTACACCCCAAACCAAAGGTGCCAATCTTTATAGAGTCATTAACAACACCCCTAACTGATGGACCAATCTTTCCATTCAGTTATTTAGTTAAACAGCTGTAAGAGATATGACCTTTCAGCAGAAGATAAAATCAGAAAAAAAATTGCATCCCCGTGTGTTTCCCTTTGTTATATTCCTCTGAGCGAATAATTAAAATTACAGTAATTAATTCTTGATATTTCAAAATGCCATTCCATCGCAAGTCTGAAACTGCTCATAAAACGGATGAAATGACATGGAATACACGGATAATAGCACACGAGCGCTGAAGGTGTACAACCCGGGAAAAGGGGAATGGAACAACTCTATTTAGGCTGTCATGTTTTGATAAGAAATGAGAAAAAAGCAAATGTAATATGTTATTATTTAAGATAAATCTGTACATTTCTTTTAGAAAATGTAACTGTTTTGCATATGAATCAATCGATCAATCATGAACTGGAATAATTTAAAGGATTAACTGCTTTATCTTAGCAATTAGGTGGATTCTGCATTATATTTATTATATATCATGTTTGACAGCTAAATTCACAATCCCGTTAGTCCCCCCTTAGAGTTTCCATTACAAAAAAAATAAATAAAACAAGAGATTTAATATATTTAGATCTTTACATTAGTGTCGGTAAAATGTTTATCCAGTGACTGCTTATGAGTGTCCGTTAGCCCAATCATTTCTATGGAAAACCCCTACTGGATAAATGACTGAACTTACTGAACTTCGGTTACCTGCTTGGTAACTGAGGAGATTTCATATTTGGAGCTTATCTGGTGAATAAATGCTTAAGAATTATAAGTAACCCTTAGTCCAATCATGTCTATGGAAAGCTCCTACTGGATAAATGACTGAACTTACTGAACTTCGGTTACCTGCTTGGTAACTGAGGAGATTTCATATTTGGAGCTTATCTGGTGAATAAATGCTTAAGAATTATAAGTAACCCTTAGCCCAATAATGTCTATGGAAAGCTCCTACTGGATAAATGACTGAACTTACTGAACTTCGGTTACCTACTTGGAGCTTCACATTAGTGTCTGTTTATCCAGTGACTGTATGTGTGTGTGCGTGTCGTACAGTCGTGTCTGACTCTCCATGACCTCATGGACCGCAACTCACCATGCTGATCACTTGGTATTCATGGTAGAGATACTGGAGTGGGTTGCCAGTTTCCTCTCCAGTGGGCCACAGCAAACTGCTCCTGTCATTCCTAGGTGGGTCCCATCCAAGTACTGACCAGGCCCTGCAAGTACGGCATGGCTTCAGGGTGATGTGATCTCTTGGTTCCCTGACTGGAATCAAACCCACATCGCAGTGGTGAGAGCACCGAATCCTAACCACTGGACCATGATTACAAATAAGATCCAGCCCAATCATTTTACATTAGTCTCTGTAAAATATTTGCTTATAGCACTTCTTAATAAAATAAAGTACATTAAAGTAAATAGATACGCAGGGATATTATATTCCTAGTGACATCCAGGGACCATCCAGATCCCTTTAATAACCAATTGTATTTATATGTAATATTACAGGTGCATCTAACTGTATTTGTTGGTGTGTTGTTGTTGCATTTTCATAAAGTTTACTCTAGAAAGAATACAAGTTGTGGGAGATTATGAAACAGATCAGAATAAATCATTGTAATAAAAGCCTCTGGGCCATTGTCTGGGACACAAACAGGAGCTGTGAGCCCGACTGCTCGGATAGATTAGAACGTGAGCCCGAGCAGATTTAACAGTCCTGACAAAATGACCCCCGGTGGTCTCTCCTCAGTGTAAATAGTGATCTGTGTATATGGAATAAATGAGATCTTGTATGTAACCGTAAAAAAAAACACATATATATATATATATAATGACAAATGAATGGCATATTCCTATTAACTAGCTGCTTTGATGGGCTAATTATGACTACAGCCTGCTTGTCTGACTTGATAGAGGCCAAAAAAGACCCCCAGTGTTATCTGGTGGTTAGACCTTTTTCCCACCCTTATCAAGTATAGAGCCGCTCATTAGCATATCTAGCCACACATTAGCATATTGAGCCACAAAAGAATATCTAAATATTTCAGAAATGATTTACTGTAGAGAACAACTGCTAATACAATGTATTTATAGCTTGAATGCTCTTTAAAATTAAATCAACTCCTGGTGACCCAGTCCCATTAGATTGGATGTTTTAACTAAAATCACATGAAAAAGTGATCCCACCGTCCTAGTGACTTTATCTGACATGACTAATTATCTATCACTGTGGGGATGATGAACCATAAGAGCGTACCCAGATGTATAAATGATAATAGTAAAAAAAAACTTGTATGTGTCAAAATAGTACACTTTTTTTTATATAACATTATTAATTGTATATACTATTATATACCTATTTTCCATCTCTATACCCTATTTTTTTTTTTTTTATATTTTGTTTATTTATTTATGTATTTATTTATCTTTCAAAATATTTATTATGAAGGATAACACATAAATATAATAATGTGAATTTAAAATGAATGAAATACTAATTTGTTAATGTATCCAAAATGTAGCTAGTTGAAAAGTTATGTAAAATACTAATTTATTCTACAAAAACAAATAAAAAATGAATTGAAAATATTTCCTTTTCAACATTATTTGTATTCTGTAATATACAAGCCTTAGAGTGTACAATGTATATGTATTTCCAAAGCAACTGCACTCCATGACAACATATTATGTTATTTTTATTTCATCCAATCCCACGTACATTCTGGCGCCGGTCCTGAGGACATCGCCCTAATAACATCAAGAGAAGAAACAGTAATGGTTCAGTCAATTCTATTTATAGACCTCTTGAAGATGAGGATTTTCTTGACCCGTACTCTAAATAAGCTCAGAATATGATACCATTGCTTGGCTGTAAAAATCCAAGGAAATGGGATTCCCATTGTATTTAAATAAAAATATTGTATTTGTACAGAACTGAAAAAATCTATGTATATGATTGAAGGTATCTCTTCCCTACTGAAAACATTTTTTTTTTTATAGCTTTATATAATGGAAATTAATAAAATGCATCTATGTGTCTACGGATTTGTATTATAATACTACATTATGATTGCTGGTTGAGTTATAACACTCTACTGATGATCCATAGTGCATTACAATGCATCATTTTCCATATTATTCCATATTGGGAACGTCAAAATCATATTTCATATTTTTCATTATTCGAGCCACAGAGTTAAAAATAATAGTTTTAATTATCTGTATTATTTAATAATTATTTTGTTTGTAAAATAAACAGATAGTTTCTATTGCCATCGAATTTCATAAAAATTGTATTTGCAAAAAATATGTAAAATACATAAAAAATAAGTGTTTCCTTTTGAGGATTTAATAGTGACGCTAAAAATAGAACATTATTTTTACTAACATGTAACTGTAGAATTATGATTTTAAAGGTAATGTCAATGCTGGAAGAGGTTAAAAACGTGTTGCACCTGGATAGTTAAGGAGATACCCATTCCGATTAGCATCATCTTTGTGGATAAGGAATGTTAGACATTGTGTACTTGGTACTTTGAGATATCCAGATTTTATTTTTTATGGTTTATGGCATCTCCAGTATTTCAAAGAATGGGACTTGTAAGATTAGACCCAACAACGTTTTAAAATCATGTACAAATGAGAAGTCCTTTGTCTTGCTTGGGGAACCATCAAAAGATACAAGTGTTTTGACTACTTGGTCAAAAATTATCACCTGAAATCCAATCAATCTACACTATTGTCAGCAAGGTAATTATACTTGAAGAATATGATTTTCTATATAATTATTGATGTTTTATTATTAAAATAATCAATTGCACTATATATCATTGTATTTTCATATTATACTTATTTTTGTTCATATATACTGTATATTTATAATACATAATAAATATATTCATTTATTAAGTTTTGCCTCTGTGCTCTTAAGAAGCTCATATTTTACAGTGTATAAAGCTAGCTTGGGTACATTGTTATATGGATAACCCTTTCCCCCATACATCCATGTTAGTTGGGTACATGTTGGGCCTTCATCACAATGCCCCGTTGCACATGTATATGAGCTCTAGACGTAAAGCTGAATAGCAGTCATAAAAATGTAGTTGTTATGGAAAGGTCATACTGCAGTGCTCTCCAATATGCAAGGCAAGGTTTTTCTTAAAAATCTAACTTATAATTTAACTTATAATTGAAATCCTAGCATCCCCAGACATACTTTCGGATTGGCTCATAAGCCGATATGAAAACTTAATTGTAAAGGTAAACTTACAGTAGAGGTGGCATCATATCTTTGGTTCCTTACTGTGGATGATGTCTCGCATTTTAATATATATATATATTTATATATGGGCTCCCTGGTAGCCCATTGGTTAGGCTGCAGGCACTTTCATCACAGCATCCTAGGTTCAAATCCAGCCAGGGAACCAAAAGGTCACACTGGTCAGTACTCAGATGGGAGACCACCTGGGAATACCAGGAGCTGTATGCTGTGGCCCAATGGAGAAGGAACAAGCAACCCACTCCAGTATCTCTGCTATGAAAACCAAGTGGATCAGCATGGTGTATTACCCATGAGGTCACAGAGAGTCAGACATGACTGAGCAACACCATTTTTTTATTTATATATATTTTTTGTAATTATTTTTTCTACTGCTGTTTTATATGCTAATGAATGAAGATGTATACATTTGTTTTAACCCTTTCCCGGGCAGAGGGTTCAGCAACACATTACAAAACAATGCAGGTGCCTATGCCAGGGAAATGGTTAACATCTGTTTAGATAGAGTTTGGTCTTTTAAATGTGATATTTAGGTATTTTTTATATATTATAGTGTTTTATCAAGGTTTATTGTATAAAGTTAACTTCGCTTACTTCTACAAAGCCCCCAAAATTATACATGCTCATCTTCTGAAGCCTGTCCCTTTCTACTGGTCTTCTGTCATGATAGCAGCCATATTGCACAGCTGTGACCTAAAGCAAAGCCCAAAGGGACGGGCTTCACACTACCAGTGTCTCATGCAGCTTAGACACACAGAATGTTACTGTCTAATTACTTGCTTGTTAGCAGCTTGAGAGACTGGTAGTGTGAAGCCCGTCTATAGTGGGCGTAGCTTTAGGTTACCGCTGTGAAATATTACTACTATCATGAAAGAAAACAGGAAGAAAGGGGAGGTTACAGAAGGTGAGAATCTCTTATTCCGGGTACTGCTTTTAAGTAAAAAAAAGTAAACATTTTATATCATAATAATTTTGATTTTGCTTTACATATATTCATTAAGAAGTATTAATCAATTTAGTTAAAGGCATATGGAAGTTTTCTTGTTTTTAACTTTTTGAAAGAAAATGGTTTCCACACCCCCAGAGGTACCTACATAGGCACCGCGAACTAACAAATAGAAACACTGCATTCAAGTACGCCTCTAACCTTATACTAATCTTCAAGCCAACAGCAGCACATTGCAGAGATCCACAGCTGCACTTCCTGAAGCCACTTCCTTGGGGTGGGAACTACACATCCCACCATGCTTTGCTGCTAAGACTGATCCCCAGACATTGCAACAAAGTTGTAGCTGCTTCTGATTGGCCAAAATTAATTATGAATGTTATGCTAATTTACCTTGGTTTTCAAAATCAACTGCCAGAAAACTGAAGAAATCGACAACCTCTAGGGTTAGTTTATTAACGTTTATTTTTAGTTTTTTTTCCATAAAAAAATGTTTGCATACCCTACTGATTCTCCTCGATCAGATGCTTCATAATCCAGGAAACTTCTATTAAAGTATTTACATAAAGCAAGAAATTGCGTAAAGAGTCCCTTTAATTTGAGCGGGTACGCGGTTCCAGATCCACATCACACAGCATGCTTATAATTACAACTGAGTTATTAATAATTTTACAAATTAAGCCTTTTCCAACTTTCTGAGCCTAATAAACCTGCTAATTCTGAGCTACATTACTGCGTTGGGCTCTTCACTTGGCCATAATATCATTGATTTAGTTGTAGTCAGATGCCGGCACCTATTACACAAAATGTCAAGGGCTAAAACATTGTCTCTGGGCTTCCATTTCTAAGATGTTTGTGTGTGGGAGTTGTTATAATTCAATTCTCTCTTTGCC
>CM050171.1:11441317-11483817 GCA_027410445.1 Discoglossus pictus | reverse complement strand
TCCAGGACACTACACTCCACATCTAGCCCTACAGAGTCTGTGTCTGCACACGCTGCATACACCTGTATACAATAAATCGATTTTGATGCCTCTGCAGCGCCCTAGAGGCATCCAGGGTTTGATTGTGAATTTGAGAGAGGGGTATTTACATCTCTGGAAAGTAGGGTTTACATTTATTTCTGAAGATGTGAAGGAGAAAGGAGTCAAGTTCGTTGAAATCTAATTATCTAACCAATTCTCATTACCTCTCCCTCAAACAAAGACAAGATGGAAACTTCCGTGCATAAAGAATTAGAATTAAACACAGAGGTATTGCTTTGGTAAGATGTGAATAAAATCATATAAAACTAATATTATTTTAATAAACTTGCCAGAGTACCAAACCCATCATTTTTTAATTTTCATTTATTCTGTAGAAAGCAAGAAAACAACACGACAGCGACAATTCATCTGAGCAGTTTGACAGGAAATTAATTTATTTTCTGTATTGTTTTATTTGAACAGCGATATAATAATACACTATTGTAATATACAGAGTGAAAAATAATATTGCAGTTGGAGTCGGTTCCCGGCAAGGATACAAGTGCTGCTTGAGGTGTAAGAAGCTGTCTGGACAGATACTGTAACTGTCTCATTAAGATTACAAAGTTGTATCTACATCCTTGTGCAGCTATAACTACTCTACAAAATGCTGTGTCTTAGCTGGGCAGCTCGTACACTCAAGACAAGGGATACACATCACAAATAATCATGTTTCTCTGACTCCGCTGTATACTGGAGATAGCCAAACCAGACATCATTACGTTAATCATCTTGGAGGAACATAACATACAGACGGATGCAAGTTCTACAATTCAACGGAAGGAGACGGAAGAGGTGCATGGTCATGACCTTGATTTGTAGGCTCCAGAACAGAAGAGATAGGAGTGTCACAATATGGGACCACCAGGAACGGCACGCTTTGGAACTCCCACTGGTTAGGTCCCTATATCGGGTGGTTGACCGGTTATGTCCACGTATCGTGTGGGTGTGACAATGCTCATTGACCACAGGCATTGTACAGAGATTCTTTTTTGAAAATAGCCTAACGGTCTTATAAAATAGTTTCCCAGAGCAAATGAAGTACAGCTCTCATTCTTGTAATCATTGACCGAAAGGGACTTTATTTGGATCGGTAAGAGTTTTATAGGGACTTCATAAAAAGAGCAGTCAGACATTAAACAGGAAACAAACAACATGTCCACATACCCAACTTAAACCTCCCTTCCCCTTACTTCTGCCCCATTATCCACTAATTAACACAGGAAACAAACAACACGTCCACATACCCAACTTAAACCACCCTACCCTTATGTCTCTCCCATTATCCACTAATTAACACAGGAAACAAATAACACATCCACATACCCAACTTAAACTACCCTACCCTTATGTCTCTCCCATTATCCACTAATTAACACAGGAAACAAACAACACGTCCACATACCCAACTTAAACCACCCTACCCTTATGTCTCTCCCATTATCCACTAATTAACACAGGAAACAAATAACACATCCACATACCCAACTTAAACTACCCTACCCTTATGTCTCTCCCATTATCCACTAATTAACACAGGAAACAAACAACACGTCCACATACCCAACTTAAACCACCCTACCCTTATGTCTCCCCCATTATCCACTAATTAACACAGGAAACAAACAACACGTCCACATACCCGACTTAAACCACCCTACCCTTATGTCTCTCCCATTATCCACTAATTAACACAAGAAACAAACAACATGTCCACATACCGACTTAAACCACCCTACCCTTATGTCTCTCACATTATCCACTAATTAACACAGGAAACAAACAACATGTTCACATACCCAACTTAAACCACCCTACCCTTATGTCTCTCCCATTATCCACTAATTAACACAGGAAACAAACAACACGTCCACATACCCAACTTAAACCACCCTACCCTTATGTCTCCCCCATTATCCACTAATTAACACAAGAAACAAACAACATGTCCACATACCCGACTTAAACCACCCTACCCTTATGTCTCTCCCATTATCCACTAATTAACACAGGAAACAAACAACATGTTCACATACCCAACTTAAACCACCCTACCCGTATGTCTCTCCCATTTTCCACTAATTAACACAGGAAACAAACAACACATTAGTAAGTAGGTGGACCTGGATCCATATGTCTAACCTTCTTCATGACTTTTACTGCCTCATTAAATTTGCTATTTAGCATGGCAGAAGCAAATAAGTTAAATGACATACAGTATGTTCTCTGCATTTATTTCAGTATGTACATTTTTTCTTGTGCCCCTGTGAATTTATTTCTTTACTTTATTTATTTAAATTTTTATGTAGCACCTTTACCTAAAGAACTTTACACAGTTATAAAACTCAACATCATTGTTTTGATATATAGAGGATTACATATTGCTAAACAAATATAATAGGCTGAATGTAAAGTGAGATTTGGGGACAATGAGCTAGGAAACAAAGAGCATGTCCACATGCCCAACGTAAACCTCCCTCCCCTTTTACATCTCTCCCAGTATCCACTAATTAACACAGGAAACAAACAACATGTCCACATACCCAACTTAAACCCCCCTCCCCCTTTCCCATTGTCCACTAATTAACCAAGGCACCCAGTTCAGGATGCTGATATCAAGCGGGGGCAGGGGGGGGGGGATTCCCAGGTGGGGCTTGTTTGCCAGCAAGTACCCCCCCCCCCCTTATCTTAACTTCCCACGGAATGTGTAGATTGCAAATAAGCACATCTCCCACCCTGGAAAAAATCATAGACATTGCGCCTGGTATCATGTCCATTGTCACAGGATAGAAACCTGAAATATCTCAAGGCATTTAATAGAGTTCTAGAGGGAAGTATCTTTCAGAAGTCTTTTCAGAGGTCGTGGTGTGAAGTTGGATGGTGGAAGATTTACATAAATGCACATGTTATTCTATACAAATACGATATAGTATGTAAGTATGTGGCTGACAGATGTGTCTGGCGTGCTACAGTCCATAGAGTCACGGAGAGTCGGACACTACTGAGCAACTAAACAACAACAGATAAGTTTGGTCGTCTGCCAGAAAAATTGGTCATGGCAGATACATTAAAGTAAACATGCCTGAGATACATGTAAGGTTGTCCTGAGGTATAGCTTAGAGAACAGAGAGGAGATATGATACAAACCTAAATACTTCAAATTATTTAATAAAGTTAAAGAGGGAAGTGTCCTTCAGAAAAAAGAGGAATGCAAGAACAAGAGGACATGATTTAGGTGGATGTTTACTAACTGTGCCTTAGGGAGTTCAGCTGCACCTCACTGACGAGGCCCATAAAGGCAGAAACGCGTCTGGGGTTTGCTGTTTCTCCTGTTCAGGGTAGAATTGCCTGGTATTTCGGGGCTGGGTCACTCTTCTGAGTGGGACCAGCCTGATATACTACAGGATATTTCTCCCTGTGAAGGGCACAAGTGAGCTAAAAGAGGTTGCTCTCTGAGTGGATTATCATGTCCATAGAATTAATCTATTAAGGTTGGTTTGTTCTCTGATGAGCGCCTCTGACTTAGTTTTTTTTGTTTATGCAAATTACCCTCAGGGTTTAGTCTCCCTAAGGGCAATAGGGGACTCCAGACATGGACCCCTTGCTCACTGTGCCTTAGGGAGTTCAGCTGCACCTCACTGACGAGGCCCATAAAGGACGAAACGCGTCTGGGGTTTGCTATTTCTCCTGTTTAGGGTAGAATTGCCTGGTATTTCTGGGCTGGGTCACGCTTTTGAGTGGGACCAGACTGATATACTACAGGATATTTCTCCCTGTGAAGGGCACAAGTAGCTAAAAGAGGCCGCTCTCAGAGTGGATTATCATGTCCATAGAATTAATCGATTAAGGTTGGTTCGTTCTCTGATGAGCGCCACTGACTTAGTTTTTTTGTTTTAGGAGTAATACACATAAGTTACAGGGTGGGGATGCACAGATG
This sequence comes from Discoglossus pictus, assembly GCA_027410445.1. Lineage (NCBI taxonomy): Eukaryota > Metazoa > Chordata > Amphibia > Anura > Alytidae > Discoglossus > Discoglossus pictus. Next base: position 11,479,799 of record CM050171.1, on the reverse strand, counting down.
GGTTAAATCTACTCTCCATGTTTCTTGAGTTTTTACATTTTCAATATGATATGCAACTCCATTGACTTAAATGGGAATGAGTTAAAAAAATATATATTGTAAACAAACACAAAGTACGTTTTAACCCATCTGTTGAGACATTTGTTTTACTTTATTATATCTTATGAACATCATCTGTGTGAAGTACAAGTGGAGCAAGTAATAGCATGTCCATTGTATTGCTCTATTTGTGCACATAGATTAAGCCCATCAGTTTGCCTACATATGGCGGTGTCTGTAAATATTTATGATGTCGGAAACATTCCCAAATTTTGGAAAAGACATAAAATGAAGGTAAGTTTTCCAGTATTCAACTCACTCATAACTAATTTACAAAATGTTCTTCTAAATATGTGATAGACAAGTTGGAACTTGCCGTCTTCTTTAAAGCTTACGGTAGCAGTGCATGCTGGGGCCATGGCCAATATATTAGAGACGCTGTCAGGAAAGGGGCCAATATCAATAGAAGGACAGACTCTGGGATTGGGGAATATGTATTTTCTGGCAAGGACAAAAAACTCTAGAATTGATGAAAAGCTGTAAAATGTGAGTGATATTTAATGAAGAACCGCAAGTGTTGACCTTTATGCTGTTACTTCAAGTATTTGCTGATTTATTACTAGAAAAGGAAGCCTCGATTTGTCTGTGTGCATCCTCTTCTATATCCTTATATCAATCTGCTCTCATCATTTGTGGTCCAGACGCGTCATGTTGGCTTCCCAAAGAAATAGCCCATAGGGCTGGAATGGATGGGGCATTGTATGGACTGTTTCGGAAATGGTTATTTACTATCCCATGAAACTCTATTCCTAAGCGAGCCCTTAAAAATAACAAAACAACCGATGTGAGTAGCAAAATACACCCATCAGATAACAGTTTTGAATGACTGGGAGTGCATAAACCGCCCTTACCCTACTAAGTTAAAATACTACTGTACAGTGAAAAAACATTAAAACGTTCAAATCGTAGAATCTGAATGAGAGCATAATTATGCATGGAGAAGTCATAAAGCTAGCTTTTTGTTTGAAGCAACTGCATTTTGATGCTTCTAATGGACCCTGGAGGCATCCATTGTACTTTTACATTTCTGGAGAGCAGGGTTTGCCTAACTGACTCAAGCTTTAATGTGTGGGGAAAGGGGATAGGTGTCAAATTCAATAAGCACCTATATCGAACAATACCTTTTCATTTCTCTCTCCTCCTCCACCCCTTCAACTGATGTATTAATTAAACATAACAAATCCTTCATGATCCAGCCATCAGGAAGTGATACAACAAAGACAAGATGGATTTATATTTTCATAAAACACTTATTAAAAATGTCTTACTTACAAGCAAGTGATATTTTCTTGGACTACATGGGTTGTTTAAGATAAATATACTTAATGCTTGTTATCTCATTATTTTTACCAATCATTACATATAACATAGAAATATCTCTCTTTTTTAACCCAAATAATATAATAATACCATCCCTGAAAGTGCTGGAACTCTTAGGTCCAAAGCAACCATTACATGGATCATTATACAGTTTGTCTCTGAATTTATTAAAAGAAATATTTGAAATGGAATGAGCTAGAAAAGCTAAAGAAAGACAGCTGTTTCATCCTTTTGGGACTCATTGTTATGGGTATGGTCATTAGTTCATGCTATGCACATATATAAATATAGACAGAGAGAAGAAGGGAGGATGAGTCAGACAGATGGAAAGATATAGATAGAGAGATAGATAGATAGATAGATAGATAGATAGATAGATAGATAGACAGATAGATAGATAGATAGATAGATAGATAGATAGATAGACAGATAGATAGATAGATAGATAGATAGATAGATAGATAGATAGATAGATAGATAGATAGATAGATAGACAGACAGATAGATAGATAGATAGATAGATAGATAGATAGATAGATAGATAGATAGATAGATAGACAGATAGATAGAGAGATAGATAGAGAGATAGATAGATAGATAGATAGATAGACAGACAGATAGATAGATAGAGAGATAGATAGAGAGATAGATAGATAGATAGATAGATAGATAGATAGATAGATAGATAGATAGAGGGAGAGATAGATAGATAGATAGATAGATAGAGGGAGAGATGGATAGATAGATAGATAGATAGATGGATAGATGTGTAGTGTATTGTCCTAGCCTATCAGGGGCCACGTCTCAGCCGCATGCTGCAGAATGTTGCTGAGAGATGGTCACTTATTGGTTAGTATGAGGCACAGCATAGCAACTACTCAATGTCTTCATCTGCTGTGGAGGGCAGACCCATACAGGGACTATTTGTATGTTTTTAGTCAGCTTAGAAGCACTTCTTAATAAAATAAAGGTAATAAAATTAAATAGATACACAAGTATATTATATACCTAGACCAGGGGTGGGCAAGTTGGGTCCTAGAGGGCGACACACATGCCTGGATTTGATGATATCCCTGCTGTGTACAGGTGAGTCAGTCACTTCTTCAGTCATTCTTATTAAATAACCTGTGCTCAGAAAGGATATCTTCAAATCCAGGACCGAACTTGCCCACCCTTGACCCAGTACAATCTGGGGACCTTCCATATCCCTTTTACCATTTCTCTGGTACAACATACTCCATATATCCCGTCCAAGCAGATTATTGTAGCACATTCACATCCACCATCGTCCTGATGTCCTCCTACGTAGGATCTGGGTCAGTTACAGCTGAATAAATAAACTCCACTAAACAGAGTTGAGCAGTTTATATACATCATGCTGACCACTGAGTTATAAGTAACAGGCGTCCGGCGCAGGTAAGGATCACGGCCATGTGAGTAATCGGCTGGTCAGCTCTCCGAGCCGGGCATCGCCGGTGGCATCTTCCGTCCACCTGACTTTCAGGCCTAGATATTCATCCATATGTCACATTATCCCTGAAAACTGGATCGGAGCAGTCAAATAAACTGACATTATGCATTATTTAGCTCCTGCTATGGCAGTTCAGTGGGTATCAAGTGAATATGTCTGGCTAGGCTTGAACCGATGATATACTCTGTATTAAACCTAAATATGTGGGTTTTGAAGGATTTGGGGCATGAGAAGTCTAGTGGAGCGAGGCAAGGAGTTCTATAGAATAGGGGCAGCACAAGAAAAGTCCTGAAAGTGGAGTGAGAGAAGGTGATAAGACAGGAAGAAAGAAGAAGGTTATTACTAGAGCGAAGAGGGCGGTTGGGGGAGTATTTCGAGACGGGGCAGAGATGTAAGAGGGTGCACTGTCGTTTACGGGCTATATATATTAGGGTCATGGTTTTATACTTTTTTTTATTTAGTTAGCAGCAGATTACTTTCATTCCACATTTCCATGTAGCTCCAAATAAGACCAATTAAATCAACAAGGTTGATCTTAGCTTTTAATAGCACTAAAGGAGCAAAGAAGTGTCCTATTTATTATATATATACTAGCGACTTGCCCGTCAAAAAATGACGGGAATATAATTGTAAGGCAGGTAATGCTGTTTGGTACACAAGTAAGTTTTTGGGTTGTGTGAGTACCTTCGGCGCTCATTGCGAACCTCTTGGTTGGTGTATGTTTGGTTATGGGAGATCCTTTGGCGCTCATTGCAAGGTTTGAGCTGATGGCCTTTTGACTGTCATTGTGAGCCTGTCCCCTGGTGTAGTTTTGCTCCTCTAGACACCGTTGGCGCTCCCTGTGAGGCGCGCGCTGAGCGCCTTTAGCGTTTATTGTGATTCGTTTTTTTTTTCTTTTTCTGTCTATGTATTTAGTAATGTTAATTAATTAATTTGTAAATATATACATTTTTATACTTTACCTATTTGTAATTAATATATGCAGGAAGCAATGTGTTGAAGAGCTGACAATCTGTTTTGATGTTCCTGCAGCATCCAGTTAGTGCAGTTAGTGTAAAATGGCGGCGATTGTGTGTGTGTTACGTGGGTGTGGAGCATTTAGCGTCCTTCCTAATAGTGTATTTAGTAGGTCGTACGGGTCTGTGTAAAAGGCGTATGTGCGTGGCGGTGTTTTGTATGGTTAGGGACATTTTTTCTCTCGCTTAAGGGATTTTCGACTGGCGAAAATCTTTAAATTGTATTTAACTTGGCGTGTAACCGCATTCACAGACTTCCTGGCGGTCCCCCCTTGCTGTGTGGGTATATTTTTCATTTTTCGTGTTTTTCGCTGTGCGTGGTGCGTCCGTTAAGATCGTATTTTGTGCAGCTCTTTTTTTTTTCTAAATGGCGGTTTCCTTTTGTAAGTGTTACGGGTTGTAATTTTTTCTAGCAATGTTTTCAAAGTGCTACGGGTCTTGCACTTTGAATTGTGTATTTGAGTTTTGTGTTGATGTGTAGTTCCGCGGGTTGTAAGTATGATGGGCAAGGCGTGCGGGGTCGTATGGATGAGCGCCTACGGTGCTCATTTCCACCAGTGCAGGGAGCGAATTTGGCGCTCCCTGCTTAAGTCGTACGGGGTCGTAGGGATAAGCTCCTATGGCGCTTATCTCCACCAGCGCAAGGAGCGCCTTTGATGCTCCTTGCCTGACCGCAACCGCAGTTTTAACATTGCATTACCAACGGATTTTGCCAAGGTCACGCTGCTGATAACTAGACATGTGATATATATATATATATATATATATATATATATATATATATATATATATTGGTTGATACAATGTTTTTTTTTAAAACATACTTTAGTATCAGCTTGTCATTGATACAATATAATAAACACAACAATTTATAATACAAAAATAGCTTCTCTTTTAGCAAGTTTATACAGCGTACAGAGGGCTAACATATCCCTGCCTGAGACTATACTGGCCTGTCTGTCACTCAGCAAACTGCCTTATATAGTTCTCTAATTAAAGCAGGTGCCGGCCTAATTAGCTCATTGTTCATAGATCAGAACATGATGGACAAGATCTCACCCTTACTGACTGTCTCTTTACACCAGTGTATAACTTATTAGTAACTAAATAAACAAAATACACTATATTGGATGAGCACTACCGTGGCCATTTATATGCCTCCTTCCTCGCCAAACATCCTTGCACATGCTCAGATTACTCTATATGAGCTCTGACATGTTATTAATTCAGACCTTTTCTTCCCCAATTCATGTCAAATGTAGGAAAATCCCAAATCACATCTGACACCGGTCGGTTAGATGGAAAGCTTTTTGCCACCTCACAGCTACAATTTATACAGAAAAAAGAGAAAATGATCACCCAGAGAATAAGATGTAATTTACTGTATTGGTATTTTGTGTGTTTCTCCTTAAAAGTCCATGGAAAGATGGAAAGAATAATGTTCCAGTATATTAGTAGTTAGAGACAGGCACCAGGGAAGCACTATATATATATATATATATATATATATATATATATATATATATATATATATATATATATATAAAACCAAGTGGATCAGCATGAACATGGACATACAGATGTTTCTGGTGGGTTATGGTCCATAAGATCATAAAGAGTTGGAAACGACTGAACAACGCAAAAAAAAAATTGAATTTATTTTTACACGTTACACGTTTCTTGCAAGTGGAGAACTAGATAATCACAGTCCTTTCCTGGTGATTACTTATTTGCAATAAAGTTAATATATATTTTGTGACTCTTAGAATATTCTTACAGATGTGTTAAAAATGATAATATTTTTATATATTTTCAGCTGTTCTCCAATTATTGATCACATTGAAATATGGATGGGGCAAAACAAAGCAGTCCGTTGTTAACAATCACTGACTATTACACAAATTTCCAGGTCTCCACTCTGCTTCAAACAATCATAAGCTTCAAGCTGCTTTCTCCACTTCTGTCTCTTTCTCCAGCTCAGACAACCTGCAGAAAGTAAGCTTTAACCTATCTGTACATAATTTTGTATTTCCATTATATACCAACATTCATTTAAAAAAAAAAATAACAAAAGCAATAAACAATGTCCTTATCTGAATGCCAAGGCTAATAATCTGCACAGGAGCTGTACAAGGTCAGCAAGATGTAAAACTCCAGCAGCAGATTGGTAATTATCATTTTTATTATCCGCTAAGAACAGAACTTGAATACTGTTTATGATTACAAGTCTCTGGAAAGTGGAACCGTCGCAAATGAACCTGTAATATTCAAAGGCTTATTCTTTAAAACCTTTTGCTTATTCAGTCTCAAGAAATTAGCAACGAATAAAGAAGATATAAAAAAGAATGATCTGGCTGTTAAGAGGCACCATAGTAATGTCATTTACTGTTAAAGATGAGAATTCTACCAACAAATCTAATGTGGAGAGGTATCGTGTAGAAATGGCAAGTCATTAACGGTGTCATTGGCGCAGTGTTGTTGCAAATACAAGTCATTTTCATGGATGTTTTGCTTAAGCAGCATATTAAGTGTTGTTTAATTTTCTCATTTCACAAACTTTTATAAGGTGTCTTAGAAAAATTACTAGAATGATCGTAAGGTGGAAGATGATACAAATCTCCCGCATAATGGAGCTCTGCAAATGTACAAAAACCTTAAAGGTATATCTAAGTTTTCCTGTTCTCACCTTTATATAATATAACACCTGCTGCTTATATCAGACACGCACATTACACGGAGTCATTATATACACACACAGACTTATTGTATTTAAAATTAAAATGTGTTTTCCACCCCCCCAGAGCTGCTTACATAGGCACAGTGTACCTACCAATAGAAAAACTGCATTTGAATAGGGATTTTAATTCTTTAATAACCTTCAAGCCAACAGCAGCTCAATGCAGAGATCTACAGATCAGAGTCTGGCTCTTCCCATTTCCTTCTACAGGGGGACTACTCATCCCATGATTCCATCCGGCACAAACTGCCATCAATGATTGTTACAGTGTATTGAAATGTATATCTACCTGTGATTGGCCAAAACTAATTATGAATTTTATGCTAATTTTAGCATGGATTTTCAGGAGTGTTAACTAACAAACAGCAACTGCTTGCAAACTCAATGTTTATTTTGGTATGTTTTCATGCAGAAAACTGTTTTCATACACTATTGATTCTCCTCTATCAGATGCTTCATAATTCAGGAAACTTAGATATGCTTTTAAAGAGATATGGAAGATTTCCTGATTTTACTCTACTTGTGTATGTTTACTTTTATATAGATTGTGTGTCTGCATATGCTTCAGAGGGCAGACCCATACAGGGACTTTTTGTTTGATTTTAGGCAGTAAAAACAGAGCTTATCAGCACTTTTTAATAAAATAAAGCATGTAAAAGTAAGTAGATACAAAGGGATATTTTATACCTAGTAACATCTAGGGACCTTCCATGTCCTTTTATAATACCCGTATATTTGGGTATTGTTATATTCGAGTATCTACGGTAGTTATCATTTCAGTTTTAAAGGGTGACATTTAACAATATTGACATGAGCTAGATGGTCTTCTTCCACTATACAGGTGGCTTGTCTAAGGGCTACGTTTTTTAGGTACAATATTATACCAACACAATGCTTTCCATTGGTGGCCGACTATTTGTATTAATGTGGGTTCCCGTGACAATTAACTTTTTCAGTTGGATCAGTTTATGAATCATTGTTTGAAGTTTTAATACGTGAGATTGTTTCACCTAAACATGCCTTGCATTTCCATAAAATAGTACACTTCTATTTCACTACAGTTATTGCACTGCATTCTGGGAACCTGGGCAGGGGCATGCAAATGAACGCACAAAGGTTTCACTCTTTTATCTAATACCATTGTAAACATAGTTCTTTTTAAGCATATGTCATATCACACAGCTTTTAAGTATAGCATAGGATGGATTATGCACGAGATAGGAGACCTACCCACAGAGAGCAATTTCTAGCTTAAATCGGGCTGTCAACCAAACAGTTTGTGGGAAGACTATTAATTACATCATCATTTATTAAATAGTGGGCAACAGAGCGATAGAAGCCTCTACAGTAAATAAAGAGTACATTTGTGGTAACTGGAAAATAAAAACATTTTAGAGAAAATACTTTATTTAAGTAACTGAGATTCCATTCTGGACAGCTAATAAGGTCTGTCATCATTAATATACATTTGAGAATAATTAAAGGCTGTAATTGATTTATTTTAAACCTATTAAAACATTACCAAGTCAAGTTCTTCAAAAGCACATGGGTATACATAGCAATTCAGTGATACTTTAAGTTTAGGTAGCATAAGGATACAATGGTAATAGCTACAATAGCCTTATATGTAATTTCCCCATGAAACAATTCAAGTTTTTTTCATTTACATGTTCTTTATCATGAATGATGTATAAAATAAGAGTTCTATGTTTTTTTATATACAACAGGGTGCCAAATATCCCCAGAAATGATACACATTATATCTGGTGAAGACAGTTCTTGTCTGATGTTCATGCACCAAAATAACTTGCAAGACTGACATGTTGTCGCTGTATACGCCGCGCAGTGACTTGCATGATGGATGTCCCTTCAGATCTAGTCCTTAATCTAGTCCTTAAATAGTCATTTCCTCCACTGAAGTACTGCCATATCTAATAAAAGTTTCCAAATTTACCAGCTCTCATCCAGCTAAACCTGGGTGGAGCAAAACAAAGCAAACATTCCAATAGTTTATTAACAATCACTGGCCTGTATTCTTCAGATTTCCAGGTCTCCACTATGCTTCAAATAATCATAAGCTGCAGGCTACTGTCTCACTGTGTGTGTCTTTCTCCAACTCAGACAAACTGCAAACAACCAGTCCACCATTCCTGAGATATACAGCATTTTTTAGCAGCTAAAGTTCCACTCAGTAACTGAGATTCTATTCTGGACAGCTAATAAGGTCTGTCATCATTAATATACATTTGAGAACAATTAAAGGCTGTAATTGATTTATTTTAAACCTATTAAAACATTACCAAGTCAAGTTCTTCAAAAGCACATGGGTATACATAGCAATTCAGTGATACTTTAAGTTTAGGTAACATAAGGATACAATATGGTAATAGCTACAATAGCCTTATATTTAATTTCCCCATGAAATAATTCATGTTTTTTTTCATTTACATGTTCTTTATCGTGAATGATGTATAAAATAAGAGTTCTATGTTCTTTTATATATTACGGGGTGCCAAATATCCCCAGAAATGATACACATTATATCTGGTGAAGACAGTTCTCGTCTGATGTTCATGCACAAAAATAACTTGCAAGACTGACATGTTGTCGCCGTATACGCCGCGCAGTGACTTGGATGATGGATGTCCCTTCAGATCTAGTCCTTAATGTAGCACGGCAGAGGTATAATATTATAATATGGATAAAAACAAGTATTTTATCCATTAAATGTTATTAAACAATGCATTGAACATTGATGATACCGTTTTCTGATCCATGGACAAACCAAAATTCAAATCTAAGAGATCATTAGAATTAATTAATAATAATCCAAAATTAGCTGTAGTTTTAGATTGTACTATAACTGTTACCAATGCTGTGCCATATTAAATGTATTGTCTTCAAATGGTTAATTATGAACTCTCTGGTTTCCAATCAACTACAACTTACAGTACACACATCTACTGCTGATACTCAGAAAATAGGTCCATATATTGGTTATTTATGTGTAACATTTTCTGGACAAATAACAACAACCTTGCACTAAAAGATGCTTTACAGCATGAGGCATTGCACAAGGTTATTTGTCTAAACTTCCCTTCTACTGTCATGTAAAACCTATTGTGAAAAGTTCCCAGTGTCCTCTGGGTTTGTCCCTGTGGTTCTGGCACTTTGATCGAGGACACAATACAAGATGCTGTATATACTTTACATGTATTACTAAAATGTTATCCAATGATACAAAAACAGCAAACCAAAGCAAATCAAAGAAAATAATAGTCCTTTCCTCCACTGAAGCACTGCCATATCTAATATAAGTTTCCAAATTTACCAGCTCTCGTCCAGCTAAACCTGGGTGGAGTAAAACAAAGCAAACAGTCAAATAGTTTGTTAACAATCACTGGCCTGTATTCTTCAGATTTCCAGGTCTCCACTCTGCTTCAAATAATCATAAGCTGCAGGCTGCTGTCTCACTGTGTGTGTCTTTCTCCAACTCAGACAAACTATAAACAACCAGTACACCATTCCTGAGATATACAGCATTGTTTTAGCAGCTAAAGTTTGACTCAGTATGTGAAATTAGTGGCTCAGAGTACTTGATATGGTTGGGGAGGGGTTCTAACTGATTGTCAACATTGGGGATCAATATTTTGGCCACAACAGAGACAAACAAGCAGACTGTGATTCTAATCAGCACATCAAAGCAACTAATTAATATCCAGGAGATGCTCAGTTGTATAAAAATACTCCACAAACCATACAGAATTTCTCAGTGAAAAAAATGGTTAATAAAAGTGAAGACAGTTTTCATGCTCTAGACATAACCTAAAAAACAACTTGGTTTTAAAATGAGTCATTTAAAGGCAAAATGGTTCTTTCCAGGTCTGTCTGACCATGTCCCATTATCATAACTATCATTATTATTACATTATTAGGACATGTTTTATGGTGAAAAATCTTGTGTATCTTCCTGTTTCCACATCTTTATTCTGATTGTAAGCTCTTATGCACAGTGTTTCCTCTCCTCTTCAATGAATCTTCTGCAATATGTGTTATGTCTGTTGATTATTTCCCTGTATAAACGTATTTTTGCTCATATTTTCTGAATATAAATCAGTTTCAATTACTGAACAGGACTGTAGAAAATGTTATTATGATAAATAAACGATAAAAATAGTAACCATTAATTTGTGCAATGCATTCTGCAAACCAATTTAGTTAATTTAGCGTGTTTATGTCTCTGAATGAAGAAGGGCTGGTTATTTTCTTCTGAACCACTGAAGAAACAATGGAAGACCATTTACCAGGCTCTTCATATTCTTTCGAGACATGAGCCGTTGTGTTTTCCATTATCGGAACTGCTATCTTAGATCTTTATTGTTCCACAATGTATGTACCATTTAAATTGGCCACTTTTTATCTTGTAATGTTTTCTCTTGATGCACACTTCACAAGATCAAACGCAACCAATTCAAGTACAAATATAAAAGATCTAAGACAGGGTCATGGATCATGGATGGACCGAGCCAACACATCTATAATATTACTTACTATCAAAAATATTTATTTATAGAACATCAAATATACAGATGAAAGTGCAATGTATACATGATAAATATGTGTTTGTTGTTCATCAGTCGTTCCATATTTACATAAGGTTTTCTTGGTAAAGATTCTCGAGTGGGTGGCCAATTCCTTCTCCATTGGATCTTGATTTGGGTGATCTCTCTGCTATGGTCTGGTCATCTTGGGTGACCCTATATGGTATGTCTCACAGCTTCCACAACAAGGAGATATACTTTTAACAAGAGTTGAGGACTGAGATCAAAAAGACTATCTAGGACAGTGTGAAGTCAATCTGAGACTTTATCTGCTGGCCCTCAGAGAGGGAAATGAAGGTTGGGATGAAAAAGAGTCATTAATGGTAGTTAGAAAGTTTGATCATGAGGATGGATTGACTCTTTAACCAAATTATCGAAGAGCTGACCTATCAATAGTAGTTTGGATCTCAAGTTGGGTCCACCAACCTTTTTGAATGGCAGCCCCATAAAGTTTGGGAACCATTGACATAAACAGAGCAGATAATGGAGGAAAATGTAGAAAAGAGGATATTTTAATGAGTAAAATCACAGCTGAGAAAACTGAGGGCAAAACTTGAAGTGAATTGGCTCATTTATGTCTTATTCTTCATTGAGGTCAAAGTTAGTAATAGATAGGTGAGTATTTACATAGACCTCCTCTGGATTACTTCTTTATGGAGGTTACGGGGCTTGTGTATCTAAGTTTAGCTGAGAACTATACCATGTAGGGTCACCCATGATAGGCAGGTCATAGCAGAAAAGTCTGACAAATTGGTCCACTGAAGAAGGAACTGGCACCCTCTCCACTATCTTTACCAAGAAAACCTTATGGGTCAGCACGACCAGAGACATAATGATAGATGTATGTGTCTGCTGTGTTGTGGTCCACATGACTGAACAACAACAACAATTTATCTCTATTTTAAATGTGATGTGCGGGAAATCTATTCCATTATACAGTATTTAGGTGCTAAAACCTAAATGTAATAATTACTTTTCCAACACACAACAATGTGAAAAGCTGCGTAAGTACTAATGTTTCCTAAGTCTTATGAACGTTTAATTCTGCTCTATTGGTTTAAAGTTCTTTAATTCTACTGCTGTTTTTCATAAAAAAATATCCTTTAATAGCTTTTCTTAGGAAATGAAAAGGAATTATTTTTCATATTCACACATGGTATTCCCATAAGCTTTGACAAATAGTCCATCTTTGATTAAAAAGGCAGTAAAAGACCAATTGTACGGTAATATTTTATTATAACAGTAACAATGTTCAGGAAATGTCACATTTATTAATTGCGGCTTCATCCACCTACTGGGTTGTTGGCCCTTGTAAGTTTTAAGTGTTTTGTGTTTGAATTTCATCTACCGAAAAATGGCGGGAGGGATTTTTTTATATAAATGGTTCTTTTAGTATTTGATATCTACCCTGATATGAATTTAAGTAAAAATAGATTTTAGCCATTATTCCTATCTAATTATGACCTTTAACTAATTTATATATATATATATATATATATATATATATATATATATATATATATATATATAGTAAATAAATAACACATTTGTGTTCACATTTGAATGTCCAAAACAAATAAAAAAACCTGCTTCCAGCTCAGAATTCTGAGAAAAACAGTTATTACACTGCATTCTGGGAAGCTGAGCAGGGACATGCAAAATGTGCCGACAAATGCCTCGCTCTTTAATCCATAAACCATTTTAAACATGGCTTCCTTTAAGCTTATGCCTGCTGCATTACACAGCTTTTTTGCAAAGCCAAGGTTGGATCATACACAAGCTGGGAATCCTATCCATGTACAGCTGTTTCAAGGTTACTGCCTATCATCAGCATGGTGTTGTGGACCTTATGAGTAGGTAGTTCACCACAGCAATCATTTATAATATGGTGGCAATAGGTGGGCTGCCGGAACTGGGGAGCTACAGTTCATTGAGCGAACCATGAATGCCAACATTTACTGTGACATACTGACGCACAGCATGATCCCCTCCCTTCGGAGACTGGGCCGCAGGGCAGTATTCCAACATGATAATGACCCCAAACACATCTCCAAGATGACCACTGCCTTGCTAAAGAAGCTGAAGGTAAAGGTGATGGACTGGCCAAGCATGTCTCCAGACCTAAACCCTACTGAGCATCTGTGGTGCATCCTCAAACGGAAGGTGGGGGAGCGCAAGGTCTCTAACATCCACCAGCTCTGTGATGTCATCATGGAGGAGTGGAAGAGGACTCCAGTGGCAACCTGTGAAGCTCTGGTGATCTCCATGCCCATGAGGGTTAAGGCAGTGCTGGAAAATAATGGTGGCCACACAAAATATTGACACTTTGGGCCCAATTTGGACATTTCCACTTACAGTGTTGTCACATGAAAGGATATAATAAAATATTTACATACATGTGAGGGTGTACTTACTTTTGTGAGATACTGTATATATATACAGAGAGAGAGAGATAGATAGATAGATAGATAGATAGATAGATAGATAGATAGATAGATAGATAGATAGATAAATAGATAGATAGATAGATAGATAGATAGATAGATAGATAGATAGATAGATAGATAGATAGATAGATATAATGAGATAGATAGATAGATAGATAGATAGATAGATAGATAGATAGATAGATAGATAGATAGATAGATAGATATGATAGATAGATAGATAGATAGATAGATAGATAGATAGATTAGATAGATAGATAGATAGATAGATAGATAGATAGATAGATAGATAGATAGATAGATAGATAGATAGATAGAGGGATAGATAGATAGATAGATAGATAGATAGATAGATAGATAGATAGATAGATAGATAGATAGATAGATAGATAGATAGATAGATAAATAGATAGATAGATAGATAGATAGATATGATAGATAGATAGATAGATAGATAGATAGATAGATAGATAGATTAGATAGATAGATAGATAGATAGATAGATAGATAGATAGATAGATAGATAGATAGATAGATATGATAGATAGATAGATAGATAGATAGATAGATAGATAGATAGATAGATAGATAGATAAATAGATAGATAGATATAGATAGATAGATAGAGAGAGAGAGAGAGATAGATAGATAGATAGATAGATAGATAGATAGATAGATAGATAGATAGATAGATAGAGGGATAGATAGATAGATAGATAGATAGATAGATAGATAGATAAATAGATAGATAGATAGATAGATAGATAGATAGATAGATAGATAGATAATTCAATGAAAATACTTATAAATAAATATGTACAACCCACTAAACCCTACAGAAAACAGATATGAAATCAGTATCCACAAAATTCACAATTCTGGAGGCCTTTTGAAAGCAGAAAATAATTTAAGTTAGATTTAAATTGTTACCTTTTTAAGCTCTTTGCTTATTATTTCAACTTTTTTACAAAAGAGTCCATTGAACAAATGTCTTTTCTTTGTCATCTACAATCTACTGAGTTGGTTTCTGGCCCAATCTTGGATTCTTTGTATGAGGCTTCCACACTTTATCAAATATTTATGATGACAATGTATCACAAAGCAGTGTTGCATTAAATGGTAAAATTCAGTTTTAATGGAATAGTAGAAATATTCATGAAAGTGTGATTCAAAATTATTTTTATATAGAATTCTTGTCATTGATGGCTCGGAAATATCTCTGTCAAAAACGGAAAAGTCAACAGAAATTACATTGAGTGACAGCGGAATCATCTCACAGACGGCAGGAATATGTCGCAGCCACATCTTTGGAGAGGCTTGAAATATCCAAGGAGAAGAAATGTGCAAATGTTTCATGTCAGAGATGTAACAGTGGAGATGTAGTGGGCAAAATGTACTAACATATGAAGTGTTGAGAAGCTAGGTGTGTAAAAGTTATCTAACTCTTCACTATTTTCATCTACCAGGATGGGTCTATATGTCGGGCCTCACAGGCAGATTTATGGGGTTCATGAGCAGGATATAGATCTGGTTCTTGGCACCAAGATCTTGTATGTGTTTGTGTCAGTCATGTCTGACTCTTTGTGACCTAATGGACTGCAATACACCATGCTGATCCTCTTGGTATTCATGGCAGAGATATTGCATTGGACCGCCAGTTCCTTCTCTAATGGGCCTCAGCATACAGCTCCTGGTATTCCTAGGTGGTCTCCCATCCAAGTACTGACAAGGCCCAACCCTGCATGGCTTCAAGGTAGTTTGGCCTGACTTGGTATGGAACCCAGGTCGCAGTATTGAAAGCAATGAATCCTAACCACTGGACCACCAAGGAATCCAAGATCTTAATGAGATATAAATCGGCTCTAGAGCATTGGTTGAAGGATAACAGGAATTAGTTGGTCAGCTGCACAAACAGTCTGTATTTTTAAGGGTATTAAATGGGATTGTGCTTGCTATATATATATGTATATATATATATATATATATATATATATATATATACATACATATATATATATATATATATATATATATATACATATATATAAATATATATATATATATATATATATATATATACATATATATATATATATATATATATATATATATATATATATATAGTGAATAAATAGTACATTTATGTTCACATTTGAATGTCTAAAAATAAGTAAAAGAAAACATATTGCCTGCACAGAATTCCAAGTTTTTGTAGTGCACTCTGGGAAACTGAGCAGTGACATGCAAATGAGTCCAAAATGCATTTTAACTCTTAGCCAAATACCTCTTTATACATGATTCATTTTAGGCATATGCTCGCTGTATTACACAGTTTTAAACATATCATAGGATGGATTATGCACAAGCTAGGAGACCGGCCCACAGACAGCTGTTTAGGTCCCAATCAGTATGGGGTGGTACCTAGCTTGTGTGTGGACGGTGTGTGTGGGCAACTTGTATTGCTCTTTTGCTCACCATAAGCTAAGTGATGTTGTAGTATATATATATATATATATATATATATATATCAAGAATTATTTTGTTTTAAAAGAACTAAGGAAGCCTTTGTTGGCAGGTCCACTTTCAGTGCTACATAAGGCTGTAGAATGGCAAGCCATAAGATGTATGCGGACTAGCTAGTGTATATGGATTCTGACTTATCTTATCTATCTCTTATCTATTGTTGATTTCATTGACATCCCATATGAATAAAACTCAGCTCCATAAACAGCAATGACATTCTGTGATGATAATATGACTTCTAGGTGACCCCAACTTGTAGACATTTCCATTTCCATACTCTATATTGAGTTATTCCTCATTTTATAGCCAATAGCAAACATCTTTTGTTATGATGAAAGGAAAACAATACTTGTTAATAATAAAGATATGAAACAGATAGCCTGTAGGCACGTAGTCACAGATAATCAATGGTTGCCACGATGGGATGAGCTAATATTGTGTGAAACTAAATCAAAGGCCCCTCAGACTCACCGGTTTCGCGGGATGTGCTCGGCTGTTAATGGACTCGTCAGTTACCTTTGGGACATGTTCAGATTCAGCCCAAACTAATATTCAGTTGCTGGATTTCTTAAATATCAAGGAAAGAAAGCTTAGAAAGGCAAAGAATGCTTAGAAGACAAAAAGTGACCCAGCTAAGAATAGAATATTGTATCATGTTACACCGACCGTAAATTAGCTTTTTGTCATTGGTTTATATTTCTTTACAATTCAATATTTCGTATAATAATATGTGTTACATGGCTTGTATATAAACACAGAAAGGTGAATTTTGACCACACATAGGAAGCAATTAGTACAATAAATGTATTGTGTAACTTAACAGGATATGGAGGTTTTCTGGATATTACTAGGTATATAATACCCCTGTGTATCTATTTTCCTTCATGTATTTTATTTTGTTAGGAAGTGTTTATAAGCTATGTTTTACTGATTAAAACCATACAAATAGTAACTGTATGAGTATGCCCACTGCAGCATATGCAGACACAGTCTCTGTAGCATTTGATGTGCAGAGTAGTGTTCTAGCCTATCAGGGCCCATGTCTCAGTAGCATGTTGCAGAATGACTGATTGGTTAGTATGAAACACAGTATATCCAGCACCATGAGAATCCCATCCAATCCCGTCAAATCATAGGTTATGAATCTCTGTGATTTCTGAAGGTCAAAAGTATAAATCTGAACCCTCTACTGGGAATATCCCATGAGAATCCCCATCCATCATAGGTCAAGAATCTCCTTGATTACTGAAATCTGGTTCCAGGAATCACAAAAATGTCATCCCATTTAATCATAGGTCATGAATCTCGGGGATTCCTGACGGTCATGAAGTATAAAGTCGATCCCTCTACTGGGAATATCCCATGAGTGTGCCATCCCACGAAATCCAATCATAGGTCATGAATCTCCTTGATTACTGAAATCTGGTTTCAGGAATCACAGAAATGTAATCCCATCCAATCATAGGTCATGAATCTCTGGCATTCCTGACGGTCATGAAATATAAAGTCGATCCCTCTACTGGGAATATCCCATGAGAGTCCCATCCAATCATAGATCATGAATCTCTGTTATTCCTGAAGGTCAAGAAGTATAAATCTGAACCCTCTACTGGGAATATCCCATGAGTGTGCCATCCCATGCCATCCAATCATAGGTCATCAATCTCCTTGATTATTGAAATATGGTTTAAAGAATCACAGAGATTCCATCGCATCCAATCATGGGTCATGAATCTCTGTGATTCCTGAAGATCATGGAGTATAAAGCCGAACCCTCTATGGTGAATATCCCATGAGAATCCAATCCCATCCAATCAAAGGTCATGGACCTCTGCAGTTCCTAAGACCTGATATTAGATTCTCCTTGTAAAGGAGAACTGTCAATGGAGACAGCATTCTGAACTGGCTTCCTTGGGTGTGACTTTAGGTTGACCTTACACATAAATAGCATTTGCTTTTGCTTTGTTATTTTTGTTTTCTGGCTGTTAAATAAAGCGAAAAAACATTAAATATTGTCAGAATTGTGTAATCCCATTGGTCTCTCGGCCTTTATACTTATTAAAGTCAGGAAGTATTTTCTTATGTTTTGTTCTTTTCACCCAATTTTAGCAACTTCCATTTGAATATATTATTTGTATTGAATAACATGGGAATGAGATTCTAATACAATATGGCAGACGTGTTGGAGACTCCTTGTGGATGTCAACTCTTAATAAATATTTTGCATCGGCAGAGTTGAATCTGGGTCAGGAATATAAGGACATTATCATAAATAAATAGGTAATTTCACTATATATAGATATTTATGTATATATAGACATACAACTCTGTGACACTGTAGCACCAACCTGGCTGCCCTTTAATATTGTGCTGCCCTAGGCCTATGCTTTGTTGACCTGCCCAAGACAGAATAGGATTTTTAATAAGACATTTCTGCAAGAGATCTCCAAGCCTCTCACCTTAGTACATCAAGCCCAATCTAGCACTGCAAATACAGTGATTTTATTTGTATCTTTTTGCTTGAGCTGTATGTCCCGAGCAGTTAAATTAATGTTTTAACAGGTTAATATGTCTTAAAGCGCAACAAAAAATATATATATTGATCGCTCTCCAACATGCCACTAAAGCAATTCCTGCAAATACATTATTTCTTTAATGGCTATTTTCTTTTCACAGTTAGAATGTTTAGAACCAGCCATTAAATAAATATGTGAAATAAACCATTTTAATGGCACATTTACATGCTTTATGCGGGGGATTACGAACAATATCGACATGATGAGGAGCAGAGTTTGTCTATTAAAGCAATCATTTCATATATTCTGTGCAAGTTAAAAATGCTTGTTATTGCAAAATACAATATAATTCAGCTATTTACATTTCTAAAAGGAATAGTTGTATCTCTGATAGAATATATCAATTTAATATATAAGGGAAGAGAGATTCCAAGTGATGAATAGCAAATAAAATAGATATGCAAATTTATTTATTTGATTGTTTATCACTTGCCATAAAAATAAAATGTAACAAAAAAATGTAATGAGGACAATATCTAAATAATATTAAAACATTTAAAAAATGATTTTGCAAACGTATAAATACTGTTCAAATATGATACTTTTTAATGGCGAACTGGGTTAGGCAAGGCGAGGACACTAAAAAGGAAAGAAATTGAGTGCTTGTATGTAACAAACTAATAATAACAGCTGTGTAAGCCATGGATATAAAATAATGTTTTTAGAAAAATATCTGAATTTTTTAACAAATGTTATGAATAGAGGAATCCATTTTGTCGATGTTACATCACTTACTGAGAGCTGGATCAAGAGGGTGTTTTATTATCTATCATTGAAGGGAGTGATGTTGAAGGATTGAACAGGTCAGATGTATAACTGGATCTAACTGAAGTAAACACCACACCTGGAAGTGTATTTATTATATATATTACATTAATATGTTCTCCATGCTTATTTCATAAAGGACCACTTTTCAATGAAAATACAATTTTTCAAATAAAATAATAATAATAAAAATAAATAATAATAAATATATATATGTTTTCTTTTTTTTTATTGTTATCATTTTATTTGAAAAGTGGTCCTTTAAGAATCAACCTTGAGAACATATTAATATACAATTTTTACAGCATTAATAACACATTACAGAGCTTTTATGTGAGACAGATAAGTATTTATATATGATAGAAACATTCTCTGTGATGTGAAAACTTCTCTCAAGTATATTTGTACTTCTTATTAAAATTTGTATTCAATAATTTAGGATATTTATAAGTTTATCCATTTTTAGGTGTATGTTTCTTTTGCATTAATTTATTTTAGATTTACCTGATTGTTATTATTATTATTATTATTATTATTACTATTAATAATAATACTAATAATAATAATTCATATTATTATTTATTTTTTGGGGGGGGAGAGTTTCCATATATATTCTTTTATATTTTTTATATTATATTAATAGTAAACTTACTTTTAAGATCAGCATCTAAACCTCCAAGCAGTTCAGCTGAAGGTTTAGAAGATAATATTTTTTTTAAGTACCGTAAGTTAAATATTAAATATTGCTTTTCTATATCATTCAACAGGAATGTTATTAATGGTTGATGCCTAATTAAACATTTAGCTCTTGTTGTTAGGACATTACAGTATATATCGAAAAAATAAAAAATATTATTTCATTATTATTGTTTAATTATAGTTACCCATTTTTAAATACATATTGAGGGAACAATAATTATTTTTTAATTATAATTGTATAAATATATCTATACTTTTAAAATATATATTTAAAGAATAATTGTTATTTAATAATTATTATTTAATTAAAATTAAACAATTTTAAGTTTATATCGGAGGAATAATAATTATTATTTAATCATTATTATTTAATTTTTGTTATACATTTTTTATATATATGAAAGGAATATTCATTATTATTTAATTACTATTATTTATTTATAGTGACACAACTTAGATAAATATTTATAGATAGATAGATAGATAGATATTTAAAATTTTGTGATAATAATTTAAGGTATGTAATTTGATTACTGGACCTTCATATGAGAGAATCCCCTGAGGTCTTTTTTGGGAAAATTTTGGATATTCCCAGTTTAGCGAACATATCTTTAGAATGTCCTTTAACCCTTCAGGACGGGTTAATATATTCCGCTTAATTTTTTTATATTTTTAAATATTCTGCTAAAGTTCTCCCAGCACACTAATAACATGCATCAACTTTGCTAATCCTGCTATTTTACATTTTTCATTATTAATCAAACGCCTGAAGTTCAAATCAATATATTGACAAGAGCGTGTAATGGGTTGCAGATGCCAGTAAGGTTAATGTAAATTAAACATTTAGATGTAGCTTATGAGATTCCCACAGGACTTTATCTCTTAATTTATGACACAAACCATCAACTTACTATGCAGTTGCAGTGACAGGAGGTTACGTCAAATTGCTTCGTCAATTTTATTTAAAACCTAAATCATTCATCCAATTGATTCTTTATTCTAATCATATTAACAAATAGAGCACAGACCACACTGGCATCCATCATAGGTGTGAATATATGAAAGGTCTTACAATTTCTAAAGATTTTTTGTTTATATTATTTAACTTAACCGAGTAGGCGTCTGGTACTGGACTGGTCCATATATTGTTATGCTCAAATCTTGCGCCATATTGGATTTTCCATTAAAATATTCTGCTGGAAGAAACTAATGTAAAATGTGGTTGGTGCTAACCGTAAATCATAAATCATAACCAGTTTAATATAAAAATTATATAATAATAAAAATACATTAATAAAAAATAAAAAAAGACTAAAACTAAAATATATTATTTAAAAAAGAAGCATAAACCGATAAAAGGATAAACACAATATACCAGGTGGCACTAGATATATGTATAGTAAACAAAAATACTGTACATATAAATGTTACATCTACCCCCCTTATATATGTGTTCTATACATAAGTGAAAGGATTTTTAACAATTACAACATGTGGAAGCATTTTTGGCAAAACGCGTCATTGGTGAAGGTGTTTATCCTGGCCAGACTGGTTTACATAAATGGACCTGAAGAAGAATTTTGGTGAAACACATCACTGATGACGGTGTTTGCTCTATCCTGGCCAGGATCATTTCACTAGTTTATATAAATAGACCTAAAGAAGCATTTTTGGTGATAGGTGTAACTGGTGAAGATGTTTACTCTGTCCAGGCCAGGATCATTAGACTGGTTTATATAAATTGGCCGGAGGAAGCATTTTTGGTGAAACGCGTCATTGGTGAATGTTTTTACTATATCTTGGCTATGATCATTTGACTGGTTTACTCAAATGGACAACCTACAAAATACTGACCTCCACCACAAGACACAACTGAGCTCATTCTCTGATTGAGCACCCTAATTATTTTTTTTATTTTATTTTAATGACCTTTGGGCTTAGTCTCCCTGAGGGTGATAGACTCCTTGCTCACTGTGCCTTAGGGAGTTCAGTTATATCCCAACTGACGAGGCCTAAGAGAGGCCAAAACGAATGGCTACATCTCACTGACGAGGCTTAACTAAGGCCGAGATGTATATCTGGGGTTTGCTGTTTATCCTGTTCAGAGTAGAATTGCCTGGTATTTTGGGGCTGGATCACTCTATTGAGTGAGACCAGACTGATACAGTATACTACAGGATACTTCTCCTTGTGAAGGGCACAAGTGGCCAAAGTGGGTTATAAGATCCAAAGAACTAACCAATTATTATTGAGAGCCTCAGTCGTTGTTTTTGTTTATTTAACATTAAATATTTCAATACATGGGTCATGATCATAATAATTATTTAGGTAAATTGGATATTATCTGATTTGGGTAAATATTCTGCAGAACATCCTCACATTGATAACCCTTCATTCTTGTAGCACTTTGGATTACAGTGCTATACATTTTCTGCCATGTCCAACAGTGCAAGGAGTGAAGGTTTATGGGATCCAGAAAAAAATAACACATTAAAATATAAGACTTGAAATCGATACGTATCAGCGGATTCTGCTGCAGTGTACAGGACTTCAATGAAAGTTTTATTTGGGATTTGCTGACCGCTGCCTATTTGATCTCTCAGATCAATTGTTATTTTTAGCAGGTTTATTGCATAAATGATCAGCAGAATTGCATGCATTTGCAGAATAGACCGAGCACATGTTCCTTTATGTTAGAAATATCACATTACTGGCCATTATCTAGAAAATAAAATGATCATATTACTGGATTAGGAGACTCACATATGATAACATAAATGGATTCATTTTGAAGGACAGGTTTTCTTATAATTTAATATATTGATGCTCCAGAGATTGGCGTCTTCTGTAGAAATAGAGCCTTAAAGGGATATGGAAGGTTCATGGATGTTACTATGCATATAATATATCTGTGTATCTATTTACTTTTGTGTACTTTATTTTATTAAGAAGTGCTTATAAGCTCTGTTTTACTGCCTACAATCAGACAATTATCCCTGTATGGGTCTGCCCTCTGCAGCTCATGAAGACACAAACTCTGTAGGGCTGGATGTGTAGTGTCTCATGCTAACAAATCAGCGACCATCTACTGAGAAATGGTTCCTGATAGGCTAAGACATTACACTGCCCATTCAGCCCTACAGAGACTCTGCCTGAGGAAGCATTTTCGGTGAAACGCGTGACTGGTGAATTAGGCAGTAGTAATGGACTATGCTGTATATCATACAGTATTGGTTTGGCTGCTAATATATGATTCAGTATCATGACCCAAAAAATTGGGGGGAGGGGGCGGGTAATTCAACTCTACTACCAAGACAGGAAGCAGCAGCGGATATATATATATATATATATAGTGAATAAATAGTACATTTGTGTTCACATTTGAATGTCTAAATCAAGTTAAAAATATTGTTTCATGCCCAGAATTCCGAGAAATACAGTTATTACACTGCATTCTGGGAACCTTGGCAGCGACATGCAAATGTGCCCACAAATGCTTTGCTCTTGTAATCCCTAACCATTTCAAACATGGCTTCCCTTAAGCATATGCCTGCTGTATCACACAGCTTTGAGGAAAGCTAGGGTTGGATTATACATTTAATTTATGGATCAAAGCTTTCATGGAAATTACATACTGCTCCATAGCAAAATCTGGTTATGCATGATCAAGTTTAATTTTGCTATTTTTTGTGTCCCCTATTCATTTAATCTGTAGGGGATCTCTCCCCCCCCCCCCATCACGCCCAGTTCCAACGCCCCTGCTCAGTATGCTAATTTGCTGCATAGAATACTTGATAAGGGTGGGCAAGGGTACCTAACTGCATGATAACAATGGGGGTTACTAAAGAGACAAACAAGCAGCTTAAGATACTAAAGCACATTAAAGTACCAAATAATATTTGCATAAAACTACAACACAAACAATGCTGAATGTCTCAGAAACTATTTAGAAAAAATTACCTAATACATCCAGTTTTAATGCTTTTTAAGATGATCTTGGAGCATGTTTAAAAATAGAGGATATCTACAGAATTATTTTTGAGAGTTAATAAATGTCTCCTCCTCCCGCGGGAGATTCGCCGCGTCTCCATCCATATTCAGTTTGTGAACTTTTTCAGATACCATAGCTGCAGAGCGAGAGAAAGGGAAGCATCGCTCTCCAGAGTACGGGAGTGATGGCTCCGGCGCTCTCTGCTTGGCTTATTCCAATGTTAAAATTAATTTCTTTAATTTCACGATCTGGCATTTAAAGCGGCGCGCGGCTGCGAACATCTGAGTTCTCTCATTGTCATTCTGTGACAATTCTGTGATAATTCTCACTGTCATATTATAGTTGCTGTTAGGTTGGATATATTGTAATGGCACGAGGAACACTGCAAAGAGCACCCTCCCTACTGCAACACGCACGGCGGTGAGGTCGCGATCCACGCTCATCTCTCGACTCTTCCTCGCTGTGCATTAGACACACATCACATTGCAACTCTGCAAATAAAACATCCCAGGATTATGGAAATTAAGATTTTATTTCTATTCTTAAATCACCACAAGGGTGGGAGTTAGGTCTAACTGCCTGATAACATTGGGGGTCTTTACTGTAAAATCAGACTAATTAGCACATCATAGCAGCTAATTAATATGCATGTTACAATTATTTACATATAAATACAGGAACTACAACATGGCATTTCAGGATTTTTAGAAAAAAATGGATAACACAACACCAAGGCATGCTCTTAAAAATAACTTAAAAAACAACTTGATTTTGGCGTCCCTTTAAAGCTACTCCCAATGTGCATGCCGGCAGCAGAGCGCAGTGGTCATGTCAGCATTTCTTCAGTACACATGTTTTCCCGGCGCGCTGGATTCAAATATACTGCAGTATAAATAGTATTTATATAAAACCGCGCTCATCACGTTATGCGCCCGCACCTGAGCTTGCATAGCATTATTATGTCTCATGCATAGGAATATGTCATTATTGCATGCGATTGCGCTTTAATACAATTAAGATTACACATTTAAATAAATATAATAGCACTTGGTTTATAGCTAAATGTACACAGAAGCTTCCTGGATTATGAAGCATCTGATAGAGGAGAATCCGTAGATTATGGAAACAAAAATCCCCAAATAAAAATTAATAAACTACAACTAAATTTGCTGGATATCTGAGTTTTAAGGCAGTTGAGAAGGAACGCCCTTGAAAATCCAAGATAAATAAGCATAAGATTCATAATTAGTTGTGGCCAATTAGAGGCAGGTGCAACAATGTATCCATTTCCCTGTTACTGCTAAGTAGCAGCCCTGATACTGACATCTAATTGGATAGGACGCCCTGCCTACATAATATATATATACAGTAATACCCCGCAAAACGCTGATTCGCTAAAGCGCTGTTTCCAAGGCCAGATCCCGAACAGCGATAAATCTCGCAATATTGTTGAGAATCGCAATGAGGTCATTTAAATACCTGTTCAGCGCACTTTTTTGGCCATATCGCTATTTAGCGATATGCCGATAAAATGCCCCGTTTAGCGCGGTTTTCGGATATCGCTCCTATGTGCAGGAAGGCAGATACCGAGCTAAATGGGGTATGCCTGTAGAGAGAGAGAGAGAGAGAGAGAGAGAGGGAGAGAGAGAGAGAAGAAGGGGAAAAGAGTGAAGGACGGAGGGGATGAGGAGGGAGAGAGAGAGAGAGAGAAGGATAGAGGGAGAGAGAAGAAAGGAGATAGAGAGAGAAGAAGGAGAGGAGAGAGAGAAGAAGGGAAGAAGAGATAGAAGGAGGGGTGGATAGAGAGAGAGAAGGATGGAGGGACAGAGTAGGAGGGAGAAAGAGAGAGAGGGAAGGATAGAGGGAGAGAGAAGGAGGGAGAGAGAGAGAGAGAGAGAAGGACGGAGGGAGAGAGAAGGAGGGAGAGAGAGAGAGAGAAGAAGGAGGGGAGAGAGCGAAGAAGGGAGGAAGAGATAGAAGGAGGGGTGGATAGAGAGAGAGAAGGATGGAGGGACAGAGTAGGAGGGAGAAAGAGAGAGAGGGGAGGACGGAGGGAGTGAGAAGGAGGGAGAGAGAGAGGGACGGAGGGAGAGAGGAGGAGGGAGAGAGAGAGAGAGGAAGAAGGAGGGGAGAGAGAGAAGAAGGAAGGAAGAGATAGAAAGAGGGGTGGAGAGAGAGAGAGAAGGATGGAAGGAGAGAGAAGAAAGGAGACAGTGAGATAGAGAAGAATGAAGGGAGAGAGAAGGAGGGATAGAGAGAAAGAAGGACGGAGGGAGAGAGAAGGAGGGAGAGACAGAGAGAGAGAGAAGAAGAAGGAGGGGGAGAGGGAGAAAAAGGGAGGAAGAGATAGAAGGAGGGATGGAGAGAGAGAAGGAGAGAGAGAAAGGGCACACAGAGAGACAGAACACAATATTTAATACAATATTATACCGTCATTTTTGACAGGCAAGTGACTAATAATAATAATAATAATAATAATAATAATAATAATAATAATAATATACAGAGAGGAGAATGTTACATTTTAGTACACAGGAATATTGAGTTTCTCCAAGACACAATTTAGTACATCTGCACCTCTGTCTTGGAGACATGAGATCACACCGCCAGTTCTTGCTGAGGCTGTTTTGTTTAATCTGTCCTTATTAATTAATTACCAGAGACTGAAGAACAACACAGAACAATAAAATTATAATTGTTAGACATTACACGGTCTGCATATTATGTATCGCAGCAATAAACTTATTCCTGATTGCTGCGCGGCAGCTGCTTGCCTGTCCTCAGGATCGCCCGTTCCAAGGAAAGCCACGGGATATCTATTGGGCAATGTATATGTCTATCTATCTATCTATCTCTCTATCTATCTATCTATCTATCTATCTATCTATCTATCTATCTATCTATCTATCTCTCTATCTATCTCTCTATCTATCTATCTATCTATCTATCTATCTATCTATCTATCTATCTATCTCTCTATCTATCTATCTCTCTATCTATCTATCTCTCTATCTATCTATCTATCTATCTATCTGTCTGTCTGTCTATCTATCTATCAATCTATCAATCTATCAATCTATCAATCTATCTCTCTCTCTCTCTCTCTCTATCTATCTATCTATCTATCTATCTATCTATCTATCTATCTATCTATCAATCTATCAATCTATCAATCTATCAATCTATCAATCTATCTCTCTCTCTCTCTCTCTCTATCTATCTATCTATCTATCTATCTATCTATCTATCTATCTATCTATCTATCTCTCTATCTATCTCTCTATCTATCTCTCTATCTATCTATCTATCTATCTATCTATCTATCTATCTATCTATCTATCTATCTATCTATCTATCTATCTATCTATGATGAGATCCAATAATATCAAAACAGTATTGACTAAGGGTCAGTTTCCTAACAGGCGCTCATCGCCGGCGATCCATTAAACAGCAAAAAAAAATACGAGATGAAAAAAAATATGAGATTAGCGGCCGAACCAAAAACCCTGAAAAACACACTAACTACACCTAAAAAAAATACAAAAAAATCAAAGACTGGAGGCGGCAACATTTAACTTGATTTAGACAATTTTCGCCACACGAAAATCGCCTGAGGAAAAAGATGGCCGCCCAAAAAAATGAAACCGAGACTACAAGACCCTGGACTGCGCAAAACACTGCAAAACGCGTACCACTTTACACATCAAACTACGACCTACAAAATACACTATTACAAAAGCCGGGAAATGGACACGAGACGCGTAACACATTAATAACATTACGACTATACAATGCCGCTTTACACAATAAACCAACGGCTTTACCTCGCGCACGCAGCCTATTTATACTGCACACAAGAAACATTCATTACACTTTATAAGCAGCGCACCAACACTCACAATGTATATTCTATGCAGACGCAAAATACAAACAGATTGTTAGCTCTTCAGCCTATTGCTCGCTGCATGTATCAATTATAAATAATTAAAGTATATTTATTTATTGCAGAAATAATTCATTATTACTTAATTAATTAATGGAATAAATCATTAATTATTACTTAACTACATATACATAGAAATATATATCTCTCTCAGATGACCAAAAGTACACGACATGAGAGGCTCGCAATGAGCGCCAAAGGCGCTCAGCGCAAGCCTCGCAATGAGCGCCGAAGGTCCTCATAGTATAAAACGGTTTCAATTATGTCTCATACAGCATTCCCATGGCTTCAAATTTTATTTTTTGACAGGCAAGTCGCTAGTATATATATATATACTTAAACATTTTGAGGGCCCATTAAGCAGGTCGCTGTCCTGTATGTATCTATTTGAATGCATTATGAAGCATGTTTGATCATGGCGAGTGTTTAATGCCATCAGCCATGTAACTGATGCTCTCTCCATTAATCATAAATTAATTTCATTGTATTTTATGATCTTCATTAGTAACAGTCTCTGCACATGTTCTCTGCGAAACGCGTGGATTCTCTTGATGTGCGTTTTAATTTCACAATGTGTAACAGTGGGGTATTTCAAGATGAAAAAGACATTGCCAACCTTGAACCTTTCAGCAAAACATAATCTTTGTTCTTATATCAGCTGCCACAAAACATAGATTATCATAATCCCCTCTTCTTTAGAAATGCAAAATTAATTAAAATTGATAAAAGAAAAATCACAAGTTACAACAAAACACAGATTTTCTCAGAGCTATTGTTCCAGAGAAACATTATTAACATATCCACTTGATCCAATCAATTATCTTGCCCGAAAAAGAATAGCAGGAAGGATTTTCAAGCTTTTTTTTTCTTTCTTGTAAATATTTAACTCTTTATAGATGTAAAAAGGGACACGGCAAAGGTGCCAGTTTTTGCAGAAAAAAAAGTACACATACAATAAATAGTTATTAAACTTTTAATTAGGAATGTCAGATGATAGCGATGCCTTTCAGATACTAACCTTATCTAAAGTAATTAATTAAGCAGGAAGAGCACGTGCAGTTGAATCAGCATAATCACAGATGCTTATATACATGAAAGTGTCTGTCATTATTATTTTTTATGCCAACTGGATTTTTTTGTTTCTAGCAAATCTTCTCATGAAGGCCTAAGAGATATCCAGAGGGTGGCAGAGGATCTGTCCAGGAGGCTGCCCTAAAAATGCTTTTGACTGGTCTAGATTTTCGCTGAATGGAAGGAGGCTTATAAAATGATTTTAGTACATAAAGACACCTATCAGGACAGCCTTCCTGTTAGGTTTAATACTATGCAAACACACATGAGGGAAATAGTATGCACAAAATCCATAGAATGAGTTAGGAACCAGCCCCACACTGATGAGACCCAATAAGATCGAAACAGTGACTGTGGTTCAGATTCCTAGCCACGGCATATTCTATCCTATGCTATGCTTCAAAGCTGAATTATAAAGCAGACATATGCTAAAAGGAGCCATTTATAAAGTGGTATTGCATTAAAGTGTGAAATGCGTTGTGGACTCATTTGCATGCCCCCATCCAGTTTCCCAGAATGCAGTACAATAACTGTATTTATTGGGATTCTGAGTGGGAAAAACACTTTTTAACTTATTTTTAGCCATCCAAATGTTAGTACAAATGTATTATGTATTTAATATACATGTATATATATATATATATATATATATATATATATATATATATATATATATTAATAGCAGCTGTCTCCTAACTCATGCATTATCCATTGTATGCTATGCTTTAAAGCTGTGTAATACAGCAGCCACATTATTAAAAGGAGCCATGTATAAAGTAGTATTGGATTAAATAGCCTCTAATTACCTCAGTTTTTTTTTTCAAATAAACCATGGCACTGATAATATCCAACAAGGTCAAAAGAGTGACTGTCTGTGGGTCGGTTTCCTATCTTGTGCAAATCCATCCTATGCTCTGCTTAAAATCTGTTTTATCGTCATATGCTAAACTGAGCCATGTATAAAACTGTTCACTGGAAGGTTTGATCCCGAGGCTGAAGCTGTTTGGCCGTATCAGCAGGATTCCCTAGAAAAGACTCTGATGCTGGGAAGGATTGATATCACAAGAAAAAGGGGACAAAGGCAGAGATGGATACATGAGGTCGCTGAAGCAATAAACATGAACTTGATGGAGCTCAGAGGGGCAGTGACTGAGAGATGAACCTGGCGTGCTTTGGTCCATACAGTCACGGAGAGTCAGACGCCACAGAGCGACTAAAAAACAACGACAAAATAAAACTGTATTGCATTAAAAAATCAACCACTGGTTTAGTAGATCTGGCCCCATCTGTTGAGACAAGTCTATTAAAAACATCACCGAATGTATCTGCCGTTGTTTTCGCAATCTGTGCTATTACACCAATCCATATAATATATGCATGATGAATAACTCTAGGCCACGCTGTCATGTAATACTACATACTCCGGCTTTTTAATTTGATTTTATGAATGTTACCGTGTGAGCAATAAACAGGAAACAATAGCAATCTGCATCGTAATTACCCGGCAGCTGAGGAGCAGAAGACACGTGGCAGGTGTGCACGAGACGCGATGCCCTCGCCATGTTGCAGGGTAATGGCCCGCACTCCAGGGCCCGGCTTCCTGGGATCTCCACTGACCTTTTTATACACCCACCATGACATTTAGGAACATAGATGTTGATGGCAGATAAGATGATGTTGCCCGTACATTATATCTACCCAAGAAGCTTTGTCATAATTAAGGAAGAACTCATTTCCCATGTATGGTTGAGATCTTAGTTCTCTAAGAAGGCAGTGGGGGCAGTAGGTTGATTCTTACAAGTGAAAGGCTGTCCTGTATGCACTAAGCCATGGTGCTCCTCTAATGAGCCACTGGGAGCCATCACCACCCTTCAACATTCTTTAACATGCTGCTAAGACATGGCCCTTGATAGGCTAGTGCATTATACTACACCTCCAGCCCTACAGAGTCTATGTCTGCATATGCTGCACTGGAAAGACACATACAGGCACTATTTGTTTGAGTTTAGCAAGTAAAAATAGAGTTTATAAGCACTTCTTAATAAAATAAAGTATATAACAGTAAATAGAGGCACAGAGATATTACATAACTATTAACATCCAAATCCCTTTAATATCTTATAGTATTGCAAGGTCTTTACTTCCTTTACACCATATCTATTTTTATCATGTGTATTTATTTGTGTAAAATGTTGGCGCCTCATTATAAAAGAGTAATAATAATAATAATAATAATGCATAAATATATGCATTTAAACTTACTGGTATGCTTTACCTTAAACTGCCCCCTCCTCCTACCAACAACATGCCTGTATTGCACTCTACCTCTCCCTCATCCAACTTCCCCATCAAGTAGTGTGCTCTGTGACAGGCTCTCACTTTGCATCCTCTATCCACAGAACTTTGCCATAACTACCTTCCTCTTGCATCTCCTTCAAGAACTTGGCCATTACTATATTATTCCTGAACCTAGATACCAATTCCCTCCCACCCTCCCACCGCCAATCCTTGCAGTTGGATATATATATATATATATATATATATATATATATATATATATATATATATATATATATATATATATATATATATATATTACTGATCAACTGACTTTCCCATTTGCAGGTTATATTATCTGACCACTAGGGGCAGATAGCATATTACACACTAGAGCCTTCCACCTCTGACTTTCTATCAGATCCCTTCTCTCTCCAACTAAGTTAAAAACATTTCTAACTTTGCACACCTTCCTACCTAACCAGAATTTCAATTCCTTCCAGACCCTTGCTATGCCTTTTTCTTTTTTTTCTCCAGGTTTCTGTCTCTTCCATTCGCTTTAGATTGTAAGTAGTGAGTTTCCAATCTTGTAGGGTGCTTTGGAAAAAGCACTTTCTACAAAGATTCTAAGCTCAAGACAGGGCCCTCCATTTTCTGCACTTGTTAACATTGTATTTTTCTTTGTTCTTATCCCCTGCACAGCTCCAAGGAATATGTTGGCAGTTACAAATAAAAGTTAATAATAATAATAATAATAATAATAGTATAATATAATGATAATATAATAATAATAATGTATGCCAGGCTAAGTCTGTTTATGTGCTAGTTGATTGTATTTAGATTGAGTGTATATTGAGTATATTTAGTGTTGTATTCTGCAGTTCTACATAACTAGCCTTTCATCCCATTTCAATGTTATATCACATATGGAGATACATTTATATTAGCCCAGTTGTCCCATTGTCCTTGCAGCCGAGGTTAATCAGTCTGAGTTGTTATCTAGGACTGAGTTCTCTTATTCTCATTTCTCTTCATCCTTCCAGTGCTGTGTAAGTAATTTCTCCCTTTGTTTGTGTACCTTTTTCCTATTTTATTTTTGATAGCCCAATTGCTAAACAGCAATCAGACTACCGCGCGGTCTGACAATAACATTATTTTAAGAAACAAGTAAATATTTGATTTTCTGCTCACAATGCATCCATCCCAATGAATGTGCTTTGAACCGGTTTTGATGCTTTACAATTGGTTTTCTTTTATCGCGCAGCATTTTTTTCTCTGCGCTAACACCACAGAAGCTTGTACTCACCTAATGACATCACAACACATTCTTTCAGCAGATTCTAATTGCGTCCCAACAGTCAACTGTTGTCTTTTTTCATACGCGATGCTGGAGCAATAAGCAGCATTTTCTGGACAGATTTAGCCTAAAGAGAAATATTTTCCGCAATAGGAAAACTGCTGGTTAATCACAATATAAATTGGGTCTTACACCGGACCCCAGGTGGGGGAGAAGGTGAACCTTATATGGCTGTGTTAGAAGGATATCCAAGACAGATTAAATAATGTTCTATATTTACTGGTTTTATATAGGAGGAGAGCAGAACAAATAGTGCAGTAAAATAATATTTATGAATACCCACAAATCCTGCTTCCAAAGCCATAATGAATTGTAAAGTAAAATATGAAGACTATATCAACAGAAACCTGCACCTTCCTCCCTCTTGTACCTTTCTTATTCTTGTTGGTCACTCACCTAGAGGCGGATTTGTGAGATGCCATATTTTGTTGCTTTTTTTAAGTCAGGGAACATTTTTTATGTAAGGAATGAAGTTGACATTCACAGGGAAGCACCCCTAGGCGACTGCCTAGTTGACCTAATGACAAATCCAGCCATGGGTATATATAAATTAAGAGTTCAGATGTTCAGTCTTGGTGTACAAATACTGTGGCCAGTCCTATGGGCATGTGGCCCACTCAGATAGCAATCTGCTGAGCTCAGCCATATGCAGCAAATAAATATGCTGTATGTTATCAATCTAACTCTACTGAAAAGAACGTCAAGCCCCCAAATACAAAATAACTCCCCTCTGAACAGGAAATCAGGCAAACCTAGAGGTATATTTGATCTTATTTGGACCTCGTCAGTGAGGTGCAACGGATTTCCATAGACAAAGTGAGCAAGAATATACTGAGATATCTTTATTATAAAGGAAGAGGGAACAGTAGGCTGTGCCTTCCAGTGCGGAGGAATCCCTTTGAATTCATATTTTAAATTGACTTTCACTTTTTTGCTGTTAATTATGTTTTATATCTAAATCTGCTTAACAAATTATTAATTTTTTAAATTTTTCATATTAGTGTTATGTATTGAGGGATTGTCTTTGAAAACCTACGTTGTTCCACAAAATACACAACATGCATATACCTTAACAACTTTATTTTTCAGAGAGAAAAATAAGTGAAATTTGTTTTCATATTACAATAATGATCATTTTTACATATGCCTTGTCTGCCACATTAACTGTTTCGCAACATATTTGTTGCACCCACAAATTAATATATATAATAATAATAATTTTATTATTAATATAATAATAATAATAATAATAATAGAATAATCTCCTGTTCCTCACAGTCTCATTCCCACTCCGTGCCCAATCCTACTTTTATTCATTATCTTTTCTTGAAGCCATCAATGAAATAAGCTCCAACTTCACATTAGATAGTTTCCCAAACAACACGCGTTTCGCAATTCCCTGAAGACCCATTTCTTATTTTCCCAATCCAGGTACAAATTAAATCCTTTCTGATCACTCACTTTGACCTGTTGTGTCCATGACTTTGATCTTACCTCCAAATCAGCAAAAAAAAAAAAAACTCACTTTATATTTGTTCAAGAAAATGTAATTTTCTGGATCTCACCACAGTTATATACAGTTGTAAAGGAGATTAATAAAGGCTTGTGATGGATTGTAGAGACCCATCACTGGTGTAAAGAGGCAGTCCAGGCAGAGGGTGTGATCAGTAAGGGTAAGAACCTGTCCATCATCTTCCACCTTTGATAAACACACCCCTTCCCTGCCAAACTATTAAAACTAATTAGGCCTGCACCAGCTTCAATTGGAAAACTATGTATGAGACAGGCCAGTGTAGTCTCAGGTCGGGATGTATTAGGCCTCTGTGTATATCGAAACAACAAAAGCTATTTTTTGTTATAAAGTGTTGTATTTGTTATATTGTATCACAATATGGAAGGTAAGTTCGCTGTAAATAAAGAATATTTAGAAAATGCAGGAATTTGCTATTCGGATATTGTTACAATGCTCTATATACAAATATATATAAATTAATAAATAGGTTTTGGGATTGAACATCTGTCCTAAATACATAGAGGATCCACCGTCACTCAGTCCCAGCCAGTCACCGTCTTAAAACATTTTCTGCAGAGACACTTCATCTTAAAATACATTTAAAGTAATGGATGCTTAGCCAGTCTGGACGTACAAGCATCCCATTAAGATACTCAGCTTTCATCTCTCTGCACATCAAAAAGCTTTTTAGGATATCACACAGACTTTTTTTCTCCCCACCAAAATAAAAATTGCTGTGCACTTCATGTTAGTTGAGTCTGCACTGCTGATTTCACTCGCTTGTTAGTATGTTAATTGGGTTTTATTAGATCTTCTGTCATTACCATCCCCAAGAACTGCTCCATAAGGTTTATTTTGATAAGAAGCACCTTACAAGTATTATTGCTGTTGTTTAGAGGTTCAGTCATGTCCAACTCTCCATGACCCTATAGACCACAGCAGCCAGGCACCTCTGTCAGCCACTGCCCCCATGAGCTCCCTCAAGCTCATGTTCATTACTTGAATGACTTCATCTTTTCACCTCTGTCTCCCCTTCTTCGTGTGCCTTCAATCATTCCCAGCATCAGAATCCTGTCTTCTCATGACATGGACAAAATATTTGAGCTTTAACCTCATGATCAAACCTTCCAGTGGACAGTTTTGATTGATTGGATCTTCTTGGACTCTAAGTAGTTTTCTCCAACACCACAATTCAAAGGCAATATTATACAGAAAGTTTATATAGTTTAAAAGCCTTGCTATGTTAGTCACTCAATAGTATAGGTAGAATAAGTGTCTCAACCTCTCAATGGATCCCTTGTAGAGAATATGTGAAAGTTTAAGTTGGTGCAGATGATTCCCACCCAGGTCTGCTGGTTCATGAAATGTCAGTTATGAGAAGCTCTTTATTATTTCCTTAAATTTAATTTTTTAAGCTTCATTTGTAATCACTTAAATGAAACATAAAAGGTGGGATTTTAGTGACAGTCTCGCCGACTCTCTACACATTAGCTGTTATTAGTGTTCTTGGAGCTTATGTGAGAGAAAAAAAATAGTCCCAATAACTGGCTAATCTTTACCAATGGACATTATATCTGCACGAACAGGAAAGGGAGGAGGCAGCACTGTCACTATGCTCCCTTGTGACTCTGGGGAATTTTTAGAGTTTGATCTGATTTCCACCAGTTTTTCATATGTTTTTATAGTAGTCTATTCATTAATAGACTTTTGTATGTAACATTATATGTAAGTCAGTATTTAAGGTTAATGTTTCTAATACAGTTCTCTGAATGTTCCTTAGTGATATCCCTCCATTGATCCATCCATCCATAAACCCATTCATCTGTCCATGCATCCATTCATTCATTCTTCCTTCCATCCATTGATCCATCCATTCATAAACCCATTCATCTGTCCATTCATCCATCCATCCATTATTCCATCCATGCATTCATTCTTCCTTCCATCCATTGATACATTGATCCATCAATCTGTTCATCCATCCATCTGCTCATCCATTATTCCATCCATTTATTCATTCTTCCTTCCATCCATTGATGCATCCATCCATAAACCCATTTATCTGTCCATCCATCCATTCATTCATTCTTCCTTCCATCCATTGATCCATCAATCCATAAACCCATTCATCTGTCCATTCATCCATCCATCCATTATTCCATCCATGCATTCATTCTTTCTTCCATCCATTGATCCATTGATCCATCAATCTGTTCATCCATCCATCTGCTCATCCATTATTCCATCCATTCATTCATTCTTCCTTCCATCCATTGATCCATTGATCCATCGATCTGTTCATCCATCAATCTGCTCATCCATTAATCCATCCACCATCCATCTGTCCATTCATCCATCCATCCATTATTCCATCCATGCATTCATTCTTCCTTCCATCCATTGATCCATTGATCCATCGATCTGTTCATCCATCCATCTGCTCATCCATTATTCCATCCATTCATTCATTCTTCCTTCCATCCATTGATGCATCCATCCATAAACCCATTTATCTGTCCATCCATCCATTCATTCATTCTTCCTTCCATCCATTGATCCATCAATCCATAAACCCATTCATCTGTCCATTCATCCATCCATCCATTATTCCATCCATGCATTCATTCTTCCTTCCATCCATTGATCCATTGATCCATCGATCTGTTCATTCATCCATCCATCTGCTCATCCGTTAATCCATCCACCATCCATCTGTCCATCCATCCATCCTTCCATCAGCCCATTTTCCATCTTATTTGGTGATGCGTTCTACATTCACTAATTGACAAATATCTGAAATTACATATGTATTATATCTGTAATAAAAACTTATATTTATCAGTCTACATGGCCATCCTTATTAGAAACAAAAGTAAAACTAATCGGGGAATTGTTGCCAAAACTAAACAATATCTCTTTACAATATTTTATTAATTAAATTCTGAATTTCTACATTATCATTTATTCTTCTTCATATTAATATATATGTAACTAAAATATCCTTTAGTGTTAGGTTGAAACAAAATCAAGCTTTAGTGGTTCCTATAGCATAGCACCAATATAAATAGCAGAAGCAGAGCCACATTATACCTAATATATACAGTGTATATATATATACATATTTGTTAATAAAGTAAAGATTATTACCTATAAAACACCATTATTTGCAAATCCAGTAATTTTCAGTCTTTCTCCCATTTTCCAGCTCACTTGTGATCCAATCTGTAACCATGAATTTTACTTGCTCAATAATATCTGTTTTAGATCTTTTGTGAAAAAAATGACAAGGTGAAGCTATAATCATCTGCCATCTGTCTAAAATTCGTAACCAGGGCGCAAATTCCCCTACGGTCTCTCTTCAGGTTACTGATATATATTAGTAATGGAAAATTATAGAAAAAAATAAGGTTAAATTGAATTAAATATTTATAAGACTAGTCTGAAGGACTATATCGAAAAGTTACATATTAATTCAAAGTTATGTTGTTAAGTTTTTGGAATATAGTTAGTACCTAAATGGATATGGCAGGTTTCTGGGTGTTACTAGGTATATAATATCCTGTATATCCATTTACTTTTATGTAGGTTACTTTTAAGAAGTGCTTATAGGCTTTTTGTTTACAAATAGTGCCTGTATGGGTCTGCCCACTGCGGCAGTTGCTTGTGAGAAACCCTTCACTTTAGTGAATACTGGGACTAATATTAATAAGTAATAGAGAATGTGGAATATTAAGGGATTGTGCCGCTTGCTATAAATTCAATTTTCTCATTATTTTTTGGTATTTTGTGTTATAAGCATCTGAAACACGGTTAAATAATTGATTCATTAATTAGTAAGATGAAAGGAGCCGTCCCATACAATGTATCACAAGAGACAACTTATAATAAAATCCCCCTTAATACATTGTTTAATTGCTACAGAATAATGGGCAATGAACTTTGATCCTAAAATAAATATGTAATTAATTGGCCAAGTGGTGTATTATTGCTAAAAGGTTGGGGCCTTATACTCAAATTAGAAGATTTTAGTTAATTATCGTAGCTTTCTAACTAGCAGTGAGCTGTGCCTGAGACGT
>CM050171.1:11433817-11436317 GCA_027410445.1 Discoglossus pictus | reverse complement strand
AATTTTGCCAACTGTTATGTACATAATACACTGGTTTACAAATGTGTATATTTACAGTTAAATAAAACTAAGAAGTCCTGATGATTTGTCACCAACAGTGGAAAGGGATTATGAGAAAATAGAAATAGTCTTTTAATATAATATAAATAGATTACAATTTGCTCCTTAAAATAATTTGCAATGATTTCTATTTAGAGGGATGAATTACAAAGTATACTGTTATGGCTACAAAAAATAAATAAAAAGCAGTTAATCTTCCACTTTCAGAGATTACCACAGTGTAGCTCAGTGGATACAAATTAATTAGGAAAAGTGTTACATTGTATCAAAGGGAAAAGTTGCAATAATTTCTGTTCCAGTAGCACATCTCATAATCATCGCACGTTCCCTTCATTTTCTGGACTGTGCTGAGCGTTGGTTAATTATCCACTGCAGGAATAAATTTAGCTTTCCAAAAAATGTCATTTTTGATATAGTTGAATTACGGTGTAATTGGTTCATTTAAATACAGTGTAAGAAAACAATTGATAAACAATAAACTGTTCTGTTGTGCAGTTAAAATTTTAGTTTAAAATCATTATTGTTTAAATGATCACTCTGGGTGAGTTACCAGCAGCTGCTGCTACTGAATATTGTATCATCCTTCAGTAAATTGTTCATGGCTGGACGGCCTAAATTTACTGTTTTGGTGATGAAATAGAAAAAAGAGAAATAAAGTCCCAAACTTTTTAAATATTATATATTTTTCTGTAAATTGAGTGGTCAATAGAGTAGAAATTGAAGGGATATGGAAGTTTCATTGTTTTTAAGGGCTAAAACGCTCTGTTTTCGCACGCTCAAACATTCCAAACAGTTCCTGCAAAGGTCTGCCTAGCTGCTCATGTATAAAATGTATGTATTGGTACTAGATGTACTAGCCAATCAAAGACTGATCATGAGTATATATTTTTTTAATACAACTGAGAGACAGGCTGTAAATATAAATATTGGATTAAAGAGCAAAGCCTTTGTGGACACATTTGCATGTCTCTGCCTGGGGTTCCCAGAGTGCAGTGCAATAACGGAATTTCTTAAAATTTTGAGCAGGAAAGTTCCTTAACTTATTGTAGACATTCAAATGTGAACAGAAATGCACTATTTATTTACATACATAAATATATATATAGATATATATATATATATATATATATACATATATATATATATATATATATATATATATATATATACGTATATATATATTTATACATATATATATATATATATACGTATATATATATATATATATATATATAAATACATATATATATATATATATATATATATATATATATATATATATATATAAATACATATACATATATATATTAGTGACTCAGGCACTGCAAATCACATAGAAATCTGTTACTTTTCTGTGTGAATTTTAATGAACTATCATCAGTCGTCAGCAAATGCTCATTTACAAATTCAATTGCCTCAAAATATCTAAACTATGAGAGTATTTATTAAAAATACATTACCATTTTAGCATAAGTGGCTTATTCCAATAAAAGTTGTATTTAGACAACATAGTGTATGTAAAACAAATCATCATATAACTGACACATCTGCCATTGCAACTCTGAGCTCCATGAAGCTCTTGTTCATTCTTTCAGTGAGTTCATCTATCCATCTCCGCCTCTGCCGTCCCCTTCTTTGTGCGCCTTCAATCTTTTCCAGCATCAGGGTCTTCTCTAGGGAATCCTGTCTTCTTATCATATGGTCAAAATATTTGAGCGTCAGCCTCATGATCAAACCTTCCAGTGAACAGTTTGGCTTCATTTCCTGTAGTACTGATTTATTGGATGTTCTTGCAGTCCAAGCTGTTTTCTCCAACACCACAAATCAAAGGCGATAATTCTCCGGCGCTCAGCCTTCTTTATGGTCCAGCTCTCACATCCATATGTTACTACTAGGAATACAATAGATCTAACTATGCAGACCTTTGTTGATAATTCAACATAGTTGCTTTTTACTAGCTTGTCCAGACTTGCCATAGCTTTCCTCACCAGAAGCAAATTACTTAATTTCATGACTGCATTCACAGTCTGAAAAGATTTTTGAGCCCAGGAACAGAAAATCTGTCACTGCCTCCACTTCTTCTCATTTACCTATTCTAAAATATATTGAAATTCCAGGTTGTTTCTAATGACAGGACCAGTTTTCTAAACTCCCACATACACCATTTGTGACTGTATTTTATACAGGGACCCGGGCCAAGTAACAATGCAGGATTCTGAGAGCAAAAGGCGCCACATTGTAACATTGATGGATGATGTTTAGGGCACTGAGAAAGACTGGAACAAAATAACGTGTTTTTAAAAAAAGAAATCAAGTCATCCTTTAAACATAGACATTTTCCCCAATGGGATCGGCCACAGCTGCAGATTACACTGTACTCGGAGTCATTTTGTATTTATTCTGTCAGCTGCTCCATTAGAATCACATCGCTTCCGGGCCC
>CM050171.1:11341317-11428817 GCA_027410445.1 Discoglossus pictus | reverse complement strand
ACTAATGTGCTAATGTACTATTCCTTATTTGTACTACTATATATATATATATTTTTTTGTGTACAATAAAAATATAAGTATTCAACAAGAACAAGATGTTGATAGATGAAAGAAAAGAAAAAACACAAAGGTTATCTTTGGTCCAAGTATTCAAATGAAACGTCTCTGTCACAGGACACTATCATATGGCCAATAAACATGAGCGAGTGTTGGTTTTGCTGGGGTTGTGTTCTACTTAAACAAATACTGCAGCATAGAGATAAGACTCTTTCTAGCGTTGAGTGTATCCAGCTGTCGTTCCTTCCTCTCAGTAAGATCCATATCACATTGATACATGTTCTGTCTTTATATCTACGCAGCATTCTTCCACTGTCCAGTAATATCGTCTGATTTACAGTTCGATATTTCCAAGAAATTGCAGCAAGTGAGATGTTGCCCTTGAAAAGAAAACATATGTTTCCTTAAAATAAAACTTAAGGCACGGTGTCATGCTCAACATGACATGGGTCTATAAAAGTATAAAATGTAATCTAGCATAATCAAAGTAGCAGCTGATTTTTACATCATTACTATTTGTTTTAATTCACCTCTAGGAGGCCGCCATGTTGGCCTCACTCCGTCTTCTTATCCTTAAGAGCTTCTTACTTGGTGAGGTGGGTGGATTTCCTTTGATTCTCTATATTGCTTCTTCAAAGCATTTCCACCAGTATTAAATGTTAAATATATTACCGGTTATATGTTTTTATACTGCAGTGGAAGCCTCCTTATTGGTTTATACTTATTTATTTCTGTAGGTGGGAAGAAATATTGAATGCAGATGAAGATGTGACAGTAGAAAGATGGTAGCTAACTACGCAGGTTCATCAATCTAATTATTTTACCAGGGCGAACTTTGCTGAGAAACATCTGAAATAAGCAGCAAAGAAAAATGAATTGAATAAACAGTAATTACATACAGTTATCCATTTGGAAACGTTGAGTATGACTTGTAGCATAGATAAGAAAAATGTAATAAAGCTAGTTTTTAGTTATAAAAAAAAATATTTTTAATGGCGGTGCTGGAACCTGGAGGCATCCATGACACTTTGGTAGAGGTTGTGTGTGAATGAAGCAATAATGCCTGCTTCTGGGCCAGTGAGGACGTAGGGAAGTGGTGTAAATTTCAACCAGACCCTAAAAGCCACATGTCCTCTTTGTGTCCCCTACTCCACTGATAAATACAAAAACACACCCTCATGATCCAGCTCCTAGAAAGTGATTTAACTATTAATAAACAATGTTCAAAAATCATGATGTTCTCTAGACATGTTTTAACGACTCATAGTTTGTCTAGGATTAACTACTAATATTGCTCATTTTGTCACATATTTCACAAACAAGTTCTGTTTTTCTTAAAGTACAGGAAGCAGAGATGCCCAGATAAAACCATCAAAAATATCACATTTCCAAATAAATAAGTTGATTATAGAACATTTAGTTCTGTATTACTATCTTCAAAAATATATTTAGGTCCGTACTGTATAAAGTCTCCAAACTGTCAAATACGAAGATGGATTTCCCGGGAAAAATCAATGATCTGCAGCAATGAACCGGCGTAGTTTGGGGCTTTTGTACAAATACAGATATTTTAGATCCACAAAAAGCTATAGAAGAAAGCCGTATTGTTGGTTGTCAACCAAACCCTCTATTTCCTTTGTAATAAAAGTTCAAGCGAATGTTACCGCCATTAAACTGTCCAAGCACCCTATTCTAGGAGGAAACAAATGGCTGAAATGTGAGGTTATTGGTGTATTTCACGTGTTCCAATCCAAAAACAGGAAAGATAAAAGATTGATATTGGCTTTGGTATGAAAGGTTGGACAGTGGATTATAAATTATCCAACGTATTCGTATTTCTCCTTCAGGTACGGTATGTTCTGTACATGGAGGGAATTTAACAAAACCTTAGCATGAAAAAATCTTTCTAAGTAGACAACCGAGTTTGTGGCCAATATAGCGTTGGATGCTCCTTTTATCCGATCTAAGCAATTTCAATAATCTGTTTAAGTTGAAATATTTGCTTTTGTAACCACATCATGCAGAACCGACCTCCTGCACCCAAGTGGATTGAGGATGGTGAAGGTGCCGGATGCATGAAGAACACACAGAGGAACGCTTTCATGGTATATCAAGAGGCTTCTTAGATCGGGAATGACATTAAGCAGGTCAAGTCCATTCAAACAGTGAATTAAGATTTTTTCCTTCTAAATTTGGCCAAGAAGCAGAACTGAGAAATGTTTCAGTTACATTTAAGCACAGATTTAACCTAGATATCTATAAATATATAAATAGAAAAAAAGGAAAAATAGAACATTTACAGACCAATGTATGATGGTTTCTTGGAACATTTTGAGCCTAATTAAAATATGATAAATATAAAATATATAATAATTACTAGGGACAATAAATGTCTCTTCTTGTCCCTGGACACATTGATTTTTTGTTGAAGGTTTTGTTTGACACAACTTCCCCTTTTCTGTCTTCCATAAATTGATAGAATAATAGCCCTATTAAAATTCCCTGAACGTGTAAAACCGTAGCCCATAACGTAGACTTGCTGCTATTAAATTGGCCCCATAAAGCAACCCGCCAACGACTTGCGGGGTAAGGACGAAAAAACCCTATGGGATGTCAAAGATTGAACTCCGCGGCTGCAAATCCTTTG
The DNA here is from genome assembly GCA_027410445.1 of Discoglossus pictus. Classification (NCBI taxonomy): domain Eukaryota; kingdom Metazoa; phylum Chordata; class Amphibia; order Anura; family Alytidae; genus Discoglossus; species Discoglossus pictus. The sequence goes on along the minus strand of CM050171.1, from coordinate 11,426,113 downwards.
ATATGTCAAGCCCATAACTGTTACGTTCTAAAATCGCTATTAAATTGCCACGAATCCACTGGCGTTCAAGCCCGTAACCCGCAAATGGAGCCAAAATGTCAACGGGTAGTAGAGAGGAACCGCAAGGTGGTTAAAGTCCTATCTGTAGCACTGTAAATGCAAATATACACACACTACTGTACTAAGAAAAGGGAAAATTATGTTAGGTGTTAGAATTAATAGCACAACATTCTCAAGCCCGCAAATCTGAAATCTAAAATACTTTTTTTTATGTTTAATTTCCGTGTTATATCGATCCCGGCAATCAATGTGTTAATACATATGATGTAACTCGGATGGACTAGAATATCATATTTACTGATTTATTAATATTGCATTATTTCTGGAATGCCGGTCTGATTGAAACTCGTAATTGAAGCCCGTAAGACTTTGAAATCTAACCTCCAGTTTTCTGTGACGTAATGATGCTGATCTCTTTTCCATTGGCTCCATCTAAACCCATAAGTACGGGTTTTACTAATTCAACATGCTCACGGCTGCACATGCAAAGCGCGCAAGAATGGTTTACGGGCTTGCATCTATGGCCTGTAACTCGCTGCATGGTGGAATTCAATAGTTCTGTAACGCAACCAAATTTCAAGCCGGCAGCCTTTGCAGGCTTGCCGATGCTACTACGGGCTTCAAATTTAATAGGGCTGAAGCTATTTAAATTTTCTCAGTAAGTGCTGAAACCAGACAAGATTGAATTTTCACCACAAAAAGAAAACCACCAAAGTTATTTTTTTTATGGTTTACATAGCTGCTAAATTACAACTTTTCTTTCACACTATTTTGAGTTTTGACAATTAACCCATTGTTATGAAGTTTTCATCTATATATGCAATGTCTGTTCATATAGTCTAGCTGCCAATCTGGTCGAAAAAAACAACACATTGTTAAAACCCCTTAATTAACATTACAAAATAAATATCAATTCAAAAAAATAGTTTAATAATAGTACTTAATATATTGCTTGTCTATGTATTTGATTGCTTATTTATTTATTTTTACATTTTATTCGTCTTATTTTGAAACCAAAGAAGATATTTATATTTAGAAGAAATAAATCCTTATTTTGTCTTAACCCTACCTAAAATATCTTCCAAGTAATGTATATGCTCAAATGCCCTTGTGGCATAGTATAAATTGGATAAACGATTCTCAGTTCTACATTTTCAGTTCTGTAAAGTGCACAAGACGTATATCAAACTTATATAATGTAACAAATCCTCCCTTGATTTTTTCTTTATCTTCCCTTTAAAACAATACATTTTATTCAATTACTGTGAAGCAGATCTGCAAACATCTTATGTTTTTTTTTTATTGTATTTATAACGAAATACAAATAATTAACAATTATGTTGTATATATACACAAATAAAGTTTGTTTTTTATTATTAAAAGACATGTTCTTTTATATAATTTTTAATAGCATTAGCAGTGATAAATAAAAAAAATAGTGGACTAATTTAAGTATTCACTTTCTCTTTCTTCAAAGGTTTTTAGGTTCTTATATTATTCATTTATTTTTGTCTATCTTCAGTGTCCAAATATTCCAACAGGATATCCATTTTTTTCATTCTGTCTATTACTGCTGATGTCATGTTTGTAGTTATGATAATTCTAGTAGGTAAGCATTTTTGATGTATTAGGCATTTTTTGTAATCCTAATAATTTCTCTTCAGGTATTCACGGGTTAGGGAATGTTTCTAATACTGAATATATTTCATCCCATAGTTGTGAGCATGGCTGGATTACCCATTAGGCAAACTAGGCACCCATTTTTTAGCTTAAAAAACCCTAAAACCTTCTTTTTTTGGCTTAAAACAAAATGCTGCAGTTCAGAGACTGCACGCCTGGAACTAGAGTGTAGAGTTCTCCCTGTTCACTCATCCCATGCGTTTCCTGCTGACGGTAGAGGAAGGACCTGTAGCAGTTGAACAGAGGAGCATAAGTAAGTTACATTTATATGTAAATTTATATATTGTTATGCTAATTATTGATTACTCTTGCTGAATATGTTTACATTTATTTAATTATAGTAGATCCTGGGTAAATATTTATGTTGTTTTATTACAAATATTGGTGACCCTATCTGAATATGCATACATTTGTTTGCATACAAGTGAAGCTAATTGCATATATATATATGTTTTTGTATAATAATTATGGTTGACCATGGGTGAATAAATGTAAATGTATATGATTTTAGGGAGCCCTGGCTGAATATATATTTAGAACATAATAATAGAAGTATTTTTGATTTTAGATGACCCTGATTAAATATGTACATGTTTATAATTATAGGTGAACAGGGCTGAATATGTATATACTTCATATGATTATAGGTGATCCTTGCTTAATATGTATAAATTAATATAATAATTGACAATTGAGGTTGAATATGTATATTATAATGGTTCCTGGCTTATGTCCTGTTTATGTCTATAGGAGACCTTGACTGAATTTGTGTTTGTTTGTATGAAACACTGATTACGTTTTTATATACTGTATTACTATGATGATTACAGGTGACCCTCTCTGAATAGCTATTCATTAAGATGATTATAGGAGACCCTGGCTTTACATATAAAGTATTAGAGGGGATGAGAATATGTAAATATGTACATATATATTTGATTGCACAGGACCATGGCTGAATATGTGTACACCTATTTCAATGTAGGGGACCCTAGCTGATTATGTATATATTTGTATTTTAATTATAGCGTGCCCTTAAAGAATGCTGGTATATAATGAAGAAGCCCTGGTCTAATATATTTCGATTCTACGAGTAAAAGTGATCCTGACTAAATATGATTATATTTATATGTTGGGAACACAGTGGTGGCTGGCGAAAAATTAAACTGGGAGGTTTTATAGGCATTTTCTATAATATTTAGTGAAGAATTATTTATATTTCTTATGATTTTATCCCATTGTTTTTCATTAAGAGATATGTTAAGTTCCTTTTCTCGAAATATCTTATATGATAATATGATAATTTATATATGATAATTTAGTAACTGTATTTTGGTCGATCAAATTATTATAAATAATAGAGATTTTTTTACCATTAGAATTATGTATACAGCAGTTTTCAAATGGTGTATACATAATTATGTTGTAAACATTATGAACAAACATATGTTGTAGATACAACCTTAAAATATGCTACGAGCTTATGTGCTACATGTATTAATTGTTCAACTAATTTTCTGAGCTGAATAAATAAAATATTTATTAAAAAAAAAATACATGACTACCTCAACTAAAGTTATAGTTGGCTCTATTTCTATTTCCCAGGATCACTTTTCATTATTCCCAATGATTAAGTGGACAGCAAGCTAGACTTAGATTGCACCAATATGGTGTCCAACGCCTACACATGGTCGTTCAATTTTATGTCCATGGAAAAAGATCAGAAAAAAATGTAAAACATAAAATAAATTGTTCTCTTTTGTCTTAGTGAGTGTTTGAAAGTCCATTTTTTTTTTCTTTCTTGGCATCAACTTGTTTTCACTGAGCAGACATGGAGCATTAAATTCTAACTTCCCCGCTCCTGAATCAGTCTGTCATTCTGCTGCAGAATCTTTATGGCTACATAAAAATGCTCAGCAATAAACACATACCAGAAATACCCCTTTTTGTTAATTCTCTGCACTGCTCTCCAAAGCTGAATCAAAAAATAAATATATATATACATTCAAAGAATGCTATTCAAGCACATACTTTTATATTCTATTATTCATCTATTATCAGCCGTAAGAAATACATAAATACATAATGACTGAGTAGTTACAAGAAATCCGTGCACCTTTATTTTGCTGTTTGTATGAGAACATTGCATACACAATATGAATTAGAATATCATTATTATATTCATATGCACTTTTCAATACCATCTGGGGTACTAGCAAAAGATGATGAGGGAAGAAAGTGGATTACCATAATGTATTTACTTTAGGAAAATAAACTGCTGTGAGCTGAATTGAAGCAAGCTTAGAAAATAGTTCTTTTCGGGAAGACAAACACATTTGAAATCTGAAGAGAAATTAGTGTCCTGTTTTGTGTGACTTGACATCAGCACCACGGACAGCTCCGGTCCTTAGTAATCTGGATTTTTTATATATTTCTGTGCGTAAGGAAGGTACTCGGGCACGGAAATAGTAACAGACGTGACATTATTTGTCAGGATATAAGGGCACATATTTGTTCAAGCCTTTAACAGATATAATGTATGATATGTTACATTCATGAAAACAGAATATGAAGGCAATGGAGAACTGGTCGGCAAGTTATGTTGCTCCATTAAGCCTAAAAAAGGTCTAATATAGGGGAAAAACATTACTGTAAGCAGCAGTCCCCCATTTGAAGCAAGTAATCAGGTTTCTAACATGACCCCAAACTTGAAATTTTAAATGTAAATACAATAAAAAAGAAACATTATTAAATATATATATATACTGTATATATATATATAATGTAAATGTACGCACAACGGCTTTGCTCTTTCATTTACAAATACCATTTTATACATGGAGGCCTTCTATCGCTCTTTTGCCCACCATAATTTAAATTATTGTTTTATATATATATATGTATATATATATATATATATATATATATATATATATATATATATATATATAGATATAGATATATATATATATATATTCATTGTACAGTGTAAATCACAACAAGAACTGTTTCTTAAAGAAATATGGAAGGTTTCGAGATTTTTCTATGTAAACAATATCCCTATGTGTCTATTTACCTTTATGGACTTTATTTTTTCAAGAAGTTCTTATAAGCCCTGTTTTTACTGCCAAAAATCAAACAAATAGTCCCTGTATGGGTCCACCCACTGCCGCTCATGAAAACAGATTCTGTAAGGCGGGATGTTCCAAGCCACATACTAACCAATCAGTGACCATCTCTCAGTAACATTCTGCAACATGCGTGGACTCTGATAGGTTAGGACATTACACTGCACATCCAGCCCCGCAGGGTTTGTGTCTTCATGAGCTGCAGAGGGCAGACTGATACAGGAACTATTTGTCTGATTTTAGGCACTGAGAACAGACCTTATAAGCCCTTCTTGATACAAAAAAGTACATACAAATAAATATATACACCGTGATATTACATACCTAGTAAATTCCAGGAACCTGCCATATCCCTTTAATGAACAAGATACTGAAATTAGGGTTAGTCATCATAACCAAGACATGGACATCAAATGACTGTACATCCATTATTTGGAGTATGTAGAGTGGGGGGGGGGGGGGCATTCCTGGAAGGAATATAAAGAGAAATATAAATCCTTATTCCCATCAGAAGTAAAAGAAAATCAGTAAATGAAATGAAAGTTCACTCTTTAATATACAGTAAATGTACATATATATTCACGTTATTCAGCTACTGGTAAAATACATTGTCTTTTTAAGTGCTTATATATTATAAAAATAGATTGCTAGCTCAGGGTGGTGACCAAGACGTCTCTATGAGGTTAGCCAAATAAATAACTGCTTTTCAATTATATCAATTAAACAGCTTTTTTATCAATATGAATAGACTTTTTCTGGGAAATGAACTTACATATGTACCTAGGCTAACATGGTTTAAGTGATAATATTAAAGTGATGATAATGGGACAATCCATTACAATATGAGATGGTACATGGGAGGTCATCTAAAGAATAAGACAATCAATTCAAATGTTGTGTATTTTACAACTCAAGATACTGTAAATTCTCAATATGTTTAGTTACTTATTATAAGTATAAAGTCCCAGCTCAGTTTTGAACTACATGTGTTGTGTTTACGTTGCTCAGTTGTGTCTGACTCTCCATGACCTCATGGACCACAACACACCGGGACATCTTTATGTCCATGGCCATGCTAATCCACTTGGCATTTATGGCAGAAATACTGGAGTAGGTGGCAGTTCCATTTACATACAAAGTAAGATACGTTTCTGTATGCTAGCTAGTTATGTTACTTTCTAAATGTTGGCTCTTGGATGATACACTACAACTAATATACACCTGCATGAGCTTTCTTTAGGTTGTAAGTTTGTGAGTTTTCAATCTTGTGTCGGTACTTTTGGGGAAAGCTCTATGTAAGTTTGATTATAAGCTCAGGGCCTCCATTCTTTGCAATGTGTTAAAGCTGATTTTGCCTTGTACTTAACCCCTGTATAGCATAAAATAATTTGCGTATCATCAAATGCCATTGTAGCAAAATACAAATTGGATTAACAACTTCCAGTTCAATATAGATTCACTTTCATATCAATTTAATACCGGGTTAGCAATAAAATCAGTATTTAACTGGATACAATTCAGTGTTGCTTTTAGCACTTACATTTGAAGTTTAGTGTTTTGGACTTCAGCAGATATGCTGCTCTCCAACCACCTATTATGTGTCTATGAGGATGGAGAGGATCTGCTTAATAGGAGTATTTATCTACTGTCCTGATAGCAGTCTTTAACTGCCTACTTCTTCTTGCAGGTAAATCTTCACCAGTCAGAAAAATATATTCACAGCCTTATAGATCCCTTTTCACCAACTGGACACCTATCAGAGGGTGGAGACAAGCACATCTGCTGAAAGATCATATATAAGTTACACAGATTTTTTTTGCATCAAATGCTTATTGTTTTTCAGCAACTAAATACACAAATTAAACCTTATTGTTTGATCATATAGTGATTCTTCAAGATTTTGCACCAAATGGATATTTAGAAATTTTTGCTGGGAGTTTTTGACTGAAATCTGATGAGAGATCTGATGATATCACCAGTTTATCTTTGCAACATACTGAGATCTCATATCTGTGGAATAATATTGGCTCTGGTTGCGGCCACCTTGCATGATTATTTATTTGTCTTTATGGATCAGGTAGGACCTTCTTTACTATTTGAGTGTAGCGTGTTGCGGGCGCCATATTTGTTTCTGGCCGTGTTTGTAGCATGGGTGTGGTGGCCATATTTGTTTCTGGCACTGTACTTTCTTTCATGATTGTGATGAAGTCAGGCTTGAACTAGATAGCTGCACCAGCATAGTGCCTTCAGGTGTCACTACACTACAGCACTTACATGCAAGTTGGAGTTCAGGTCGGCCTAAGTAATATTACTCAATGTGACAACTATTTCATGAAATTTCATTATTTTTTCCATGTTGTCCATCATTTTTTTTAACTTTTTTAACTATTAATTAATTTTGTAAATCTGCATAGCTTGTATTCTATGTAGTTGTCCTAAAACAAACTTAACTTGTTCTTGGGTGATAGATTCAATTTAATTAATATATACAGAGCTGTTTGGTGAATATGCTCCAATCTATTAGGCACATTTTTCTAATCACATTGGATAATATTTAGACGAGTGCCAAAGCAGTTGAGCCTATAATACATCCCACAATGCTCCTGTGACCATGGAGATGAAAGGTGTTCAGTGAATTACATTATGTGTTTATCTCTCAAGAAGCTCGGCAGTAAATATGTCCAATACTAAGAAAACCTTAGCACGTAATTAAATACAACCATGAAACCTTTACTTTCTGAGTCAGCTAAGTGTCACTGGGAGACATTTCTCACTTTTAACAGTTTAAAGTAATTATCTAAATAAAAGCAGTATTAAAGGGTTAGAGGATAGCTACTGATTTATTAGAACTAGCAGATAGAATCGCAAGAAAAACAGTATATGTATACACACAAACACACGTATATATATATATATATATATATATATATATATATATATATATATATATATATAACATGACACATATGGGCCAAAAATGATCAAGGCATTGCCTAACAAAGGCTGATTTAAGACTTATTGAAAGCCTGAGGCCTTGTTGAAAGCCACGCGATGTTGAAAAAGGTATTTGGATTTGGTATAACCCGGCTAAAACAGTGTGATTTCAAAACCATGGCTCTCCAGTAACGTAAATGCCCTCATAGACATGAGTAGCAAAAAGGTGCCAAAAGTAGCAAAAAGGACAAAAATCTCCAAATATAGGGCTTGGTGAAGCCAAAGACAAGAGAGCGCTGAAAAACACCCTCCAGGCACAGATACAAAAACAAAATGAGGTGTGGAAGGAAGAGGAGGACCAGAAGTGCTTATGAAAGCTGAGAGAGGGCCCCTCCCACAGGAAGAGGTGGGGTGGGAAAGGGACCCTCCCACAGGAAAAGGCGGGGTGGGAAAGGGACCCTCCCACAATCCCAGGTAACCTACATGCATATGATAAAAGGAGCTATATATGAAGTGAAAGTGCATTTTGGACCCATTTGCATGCCCACACTCAGTTTCCCAGAGGGAAGTGTAATAACTACATTTCTTGGAATTCTGAGCAGGAAATAAGTACAAAAGTGAACACAAATATGTATATATATATATATATATATATATATATATATATATATACACATTCAAGCATATGGTGTGCAAAAGAGTAATGGAGAAACACCACAAAACAAACTGCCGACCACAAAATAGTCAATTTTATTTGAATGTCTAAAACAAATCAGAAAAATTAGTATCTGAGAGGATTCTTAGAGGATGGGTAGGGACATGCAAATGAGCTCATAATATGTTTGACTCACAACACAGCTTTTGAAATAAGTATATGACGGATATGCATGCGTTAAGCTTGAGTTACCCTACCCACAGTCAGCTAAGATAATACAAGTTAGGAATATTTTATTAACTTTATTTTGTATCCTACAATATTAGGGAAAAAATAAATATATATGTATTTATATATATATATATATATATATATATATATATATATATATGAAACTTATATGTGTAGGGTAATTCTTTATACCATACATTTGGTAGCTGATAGCTGCATCCCCTGAAGAAGTCCTATGGTGGGTGAAACGTGTAGAAAGATTACAACAGTGTTTGTTCCTATCGTGTCTCCTAGGTAATGCCAAAGCCAGTGCTGCAATGTAGCCTCACCTGGAAACACAGAAGTAACTGAGAGCAGCAGCTACCAACTATCAACCAGATTGACAGATATCGTATTAATTCTAGTAGCTTCAAGGCTGATACAAATAACTATTCTACATGTTTGAATACTAAGGAACTGAAAAGTCTGCAGTTAAGTTATATCTCACGCCTACCTTGCTCGGTGTTATCTAATTGTATTTTCATGTGCAGAATGGGGTACTCATTGCTGATTCATATCAGAGATCTTGAGCAAGCTTCACTGCTGATGAAACAGGATTGGATTTAGGAAATTAAACTGTTTGGTAAACAAAGTTATCCACAGGGAAATTGTTTAAAAATGTATATTTTTCAAATTGAATGTAAAAACCGTACGCAAAACCAATCCATTACATACTGAACTAATCAGACTGCTTTTAATTCCGGAGAGAATAATGATACAGGAAATAAAGTACAAGTTTTAATTGATTCTGTTTTCAATTCACCAATAAAATTGTAATGTGGAAACCAGATACAATCAGAAATAAAAGGGTTTGCAAGTTGCCTTCTCGGTGATGTAGGGGTTTGGGTCAGAGTCTTACATCAATCTTGGTTGGTCCACTGCTCTTGAAGAATTATTTGAAGAATACTTAGCGCAAGAGAATACCAGGCTCGATTTACAGCCACTCCAGCCACTCGCCATTATGTGCTAAGGGTTTCTTATTTATTTTCCTTGCACCAGACTGAAGTCTTTCATGACATTCTTGAACGTCCTCCATCTGCAGTTTTAGCGACATTTCCCTCCAGGGACTCGTTCAACTAGGGGCCGTAACTCGATCGTAGATCAAAGGCTTTGCAATCGCAATGGATCGCAGCTCGTAGCAAGTAACCCTATCGGAGCCCGCAAACGGAAGGCAATTGGATAGCAAAGTAGCTAGCGACCTCCATTTGCACGCCCGGATCTCTCAAATGTGGCAATTGAATGAGGCCCCCAGAGTCCAACAACAATAGATCCAATGATCTCCTCCTTCTGACATTATCCAAGTTGGTTATATATAAGTCCAAGAACCTGACACACTGAGCACAAGTGAGTACCAGGCTTGCTCCACAGACTCTCCAGTCCCTTAGTATTCTGTGATAAGCGAGAGTCCCTGTTCCTTATTTATTTTTCTTGCACCAGACTGAAGTCCTTCAAGAGATTCTTGAAAGGCTTTCATCTGCAGTGTTGGATACATTCCTCCTGCACTTTTTCATTTGGGAATCTAGACCAACAGGGCCAAGGATTTCCTCATCAACCAGCTCCTGACAATAGTAAAATTTGTTATATATAAGTCCAGGTAGTAGTGTTTTTTATATTATTGCATCATATAAGGCCATGTTCAGAGTGTTGAGTTCTGGTACCAGGCAGATTTTTTTTTCTAACCATATCCACAGTTTACCATCCAGTTGGCTAACGGTGGGGCGCTCTGCTCAATATCCTCCCATTTACACTCAATCTTCACTTTTTTAAATTTCTTTGGTACAATTTAGTTTTGCTTACCCCTTCTACCTTGTTATGGTAAAGGGGGTTGTGCACCTCAATGAAGCTGTGAGTTATACCATGCTGGGTCACCCAAGATGGGCATGTCATAGCAGAGATGTTAGAAAAAAATCCTTTTCCCTACCAAAAGATGGCAAAATGATTGTCATCCATCTCCACATCAGTCCTGCTCCCTACATAGCGTTATATTATCTGCAGGTGCAATAATATCTTAACTTGTTTCCCTAATATATACAGTATATATATATATATATATATACAGTAAACTCTCAAGCAAACGGCACCGGCATCCATTCCCCATTTAAAAAAAACTCCCTCAAAACAAAATTGGCGTGTATCTCTATGTATATATATGTCCATAAGTGTATGTGTTTGTGTCTGTATCTCTATGTATATGTATGTCCATATGTGTATGTGTCTTTATCTCTATGTATATGTATGTCCATATGTGTATATGTTTGTGTCTGTATCACTATGTATATGTATGTCCATATGTGTATATGTGTGTGTCTTTATCTCTATGTATATGTATGTCCATATGTGTATGTGTCTTTATCTCTATGTATATGTATGTCCATATGTGTATATGTTTGTGTCTGTATCACTATGTATATGTATGTCCATATGTGTATGTGTCTTTATCTCTATGTATATATATGTCCATATGTGTATGTGTTTGTGTCTGTATCACTATGTATATGTATGTCCATATGTGTATGTGTATGTGTCTTTATCTCTATGTATATGTATGTCCATATGTGTATGTCTGTATCTCTATGTATATGTATGTCCATATGTGTATGTCTGTATCTCTATGTATATGTATGTCCATATGTGTATATGTTTGTGTCTGTATCACTATGTATATGTATGTCCATATGTGTATATGTTTGTGTCTTTATCTCTATGTATATGTATGTCCATATGTGTATGTGTCTTTATCTCTATGTATATGTATGTCCATATGTGTATGTGTCTGTATCTCTATGTATATGTATGTCCATATGTGTATGTGTGTGTCTTTATCTCTATGTATATGTATGTCCATATGTGTATGCGTGTGTCTTTATCTCTATGTATATGTATGTCCATATGTGTTGGTCTATATCTCTATGTATGTCCATAAGTGTATGTGTGTGTCTTTATCTCTATGTATATGTATGTCCATATGTGTTGGTCTATATCTCTATGTATGTCCATAAGTGTATGTGTGTGTCTTTATCTCTATGTATATGTATGTCCATATGTGTATGTGTCTGTATCTGTATGTATATGTATGTCCATATGTGTATGTGTTTGTGTCTGTTTCACTAGGTATATGTGTGTCCATATGTGTATGTGTTTGTGTCCGTATCTCTATGTATATGTATGTCCATATGTGTATGTCTGTATCTCTATGTATATGTATGTTCATACCTGTATGTGTCTGTATCTCTATGTATATGTATATACATATGTGTATGTGAATGTATTTGTGTACATATCCATTTAGTATATGCCTCAGTGTGTTAGTCAGTATAAAGATAATCCCATTACCCGTTGTCTGTAGGATTGGGGTGACTCACTGCTGGCTACAGATAATATACATAAAGGAAACACTATTGTTGTGTATCCAATTTGAGGGAAGTATTCAGAGCATATTCTTCAATCAGCTTCTTAATCCTTATGGAGTCAACTGTCTAATACCTCCTACTCAAGCACTTATACATAACAATACCAGGAGATATGCAAAGAATAAATGTTTCTGCTTTCAGAAAACGCATTTATGAATACATATCAGTAGGTCCATAAATAAGATAACCATCGCTCTCATGGAAACTGCGTTCTGGAACGATTTGTATCTTGGTGTAAAGATTGATGTCTGTATGTCTGTCACCCTATCTGTATAGACATAAATTAAATGACGCATTTCACCTATTTGTCCATCCTGTTAGAGATATAGTCATAATCTGCTATGGTCATTGGGCCAACTTCATATCTCCTATGGGTAGGAATTCAGGTCTGAACAGCCAAATGCCTATACACCCCCAAATGCCTTTATATTTATATATACATATATATTAATTTATATGTCCCACAGGCAAATGTCTCATATAATTATCCACATCCCACCACTCCATGATAATTTCCAGTTATGGTGTCCCGGTAGGATGGTGGTTCATCATTGGCGACCAGTGAATCATCATTGGTGGATATCTGGTCATCATTGGTGGATATCTGGTCATCATTGGTGGATATTAGGTCATCATTGGTGGATATCTGGTCATCATTGGTGGATATTAGGTCATCATTGGTGGATATTAGGTCATCATTGGTGGATATCTGGTCATCATTGGTGGATATTAGGTCATCATTGGTGGATATCTGGTCATCATTGGTGGATATCTGGTCATCATTGGTGGATATTAGGTCATCATTGGTGGATATCTGGTCATCATTGGTGGATATTAGGTCATCATTGGTGGATATTAGGTCATCATTGGTGGATATCTGGTCATCATTGGTGGATATTAGGTCATCATTGGTGGATATCTGGTCATCATTGGTGGATATTAGGTCATCATTGGTGGATATCTGGTCATCATTGGTGGATATTAGGTCATCATTGGTGGATATCTGGTCATCATTGGTGGATATCTGGTCATCATTGGTGGATATTAGGTCATCATTGGTGGATATTAGGTCATCATTGGTGGATATCTGGTCATCATTGGTGGATATTAGGTCATCATTGGTGGATATCTGGTCATCATTGGTGGATATTAGGTCATCATTGGTGGATATCTGGTCATCATTGGTGGATATTAGGTCATCATTGGTGGATATCTGGTCATCACTGGTGGCTAAGTGATCAACCCATGCATTGTTGGTATGGGGCACATAGGGGAGCCTGCAGCTGTACACCTTCCACTGCAATATCACTTGACCTCCGTGACCTCTGTAATGCCACATGAATATACAATCATGGAATCCTTCAGGCACAAGCAACATAGAAATTGACCTAAAAGGGTTTTATTGTATTGCTTATACAACTATGACTAGTATGGTACATACCTCACAAGCATGTGCCTTTTTTCCCAAATTACCGTGTTCCTTTAAAAATTTTAATATCCCTGGTATTTACCTATTTCATAAAACAATGTGTTCTCTTTTACAAAAAAATATATTGTCTCTCAGTGTAATGATATATGAAAGTTCAATAAGTTCAATCAAGGACAAATTAGAGAATTGGCTAAATAATTAATGCTCTTGCTGATAGCGTTACCAGGTCTGTTTATTCCAGGGAAGAAGCGGCGGATTGAACTGACAACGCCAGACAATGCGTATAATACGGGATATTTCTATGTCAGGGTCAGCACTGCGGAAGCAAATTACCTGAATTACATAAATATGTCGTTGTATTTACCAGAGGTGATTTATTATTCATTTATTATTAATTGTATTAACTATTTTTATTAATTTATTATACTATCATGACTGGAATATCAGCAATAACGGGAGCATAACAAATTACCAATAAAATATGAATATTTGGAATTGAAAATGATTTAAAGATGTCCTTTAGTAATGGAAGAAAAAGCTTTGAATTTACTTTAATTTGTTTCATTATCTAACTACGACATTACTGATGAATGGGGTATCAGTCTCTATTAATAGCATAGGAGTATGCAAAAGGAAGTCACTAAGCAGTAATGATGTAATTAGAGCTGAGTAATAAATAAAATAAAATGTAAATTATATCATATATATATATATATATATATATATATATATATATATATATATATATATATATATATCTATATACACCACTCAAAAGCTTCTCACACTAAATAAAAATAAATGTTTGTCCAATACAAATTAAAAAAGTTGTACTGTATAGTACTGCAACGCTCTAATTACTCCTTTTTCATATATATATACACTTACACCACACTGAGGATCGGCAGTAACCGTGAAACAGTGCTGTATGTGGTTAAGTGACCTGGTTTGTGAAAAATCCATCTGTTGCTATGTCTAAAACTGTGAAATACAGTAAGCATATGCTTAAAAGGAGCCATGTTTAAAATGGTTTGGATTGACAGAGTGATGGTGCATTATGTGGCCTCATTTGCATGTCCCGCCCAGTTTTCCCAGACTGCAGTGCATATACTGTATTTCTGAGAAATATGAGCAGGAAATACGTTTTCATCAACTTATTTTTAGACATTCAAATGGAGTCACTAATGTACTATTCCTTATTTGTACTACTGTACTTTGTACGGTGGAGGGCTTCTATCACTCTTAGCCCACCATATGTGAAACAATTGCTGTATACATATATATATATACATATATATATATATATATATATATATATATATATATATACATATACATATATACATACATATACATATATATATATATACATATACATATATATATATATATACATATACATATATATATATATATATATATACATATACATATATATATACATATATATATATATATACATATAAATATATATATATATATATATATATATATATATAATTGAGGATTGAAGCAGCTGTAAATGTCCAATGGTCTACTAATTTACTAATTATTAGTCTCTCGCTCTCTCTCCCTCTCTCTCTCTCTCTCGCTCTCTCTCTCTCTCTCTCTCTCTCTATATATATATATATATATATATATATATATATGTACTAATAATTAGTAAATTAGCAGATGATAGCTGATGATAGCCAGTAAGCTTGAAACAGCTGTACATGGATTGGATTCTCAGCTTGTGTATTTAAAGCTATGCAATACAGCATGCATAAGCCTAAAGGAAGCCCTGTTTGATAATGGCTATGGATTGAAGAGCAACGCATTTGTGGGCACATTTGCAGGTCCCGGCTCAGCTTCCCAGAATGCAGTGTAATAACTGTTTTTCTTGGAATTCTGAGCTGGAAGCAGGTTTTTTTTAACTTGTTTTAGACATTCAAATGTGAACACAGATGTACTATTTATTTAATATTTATATATATATATATATATATATTAATAATGAATATTGTATATATAAATGTCCATATATATGTCCATATTGTGTTTTGATATCTGTTTCCCAAGGATTAATAAATATTCACTGCTAAGGGTTCTGGGTACTGATATGTAAATGACAATTGCAGTGATCACCTATTTTCTTCTCCGTACATTGTATACACTCCTCTAGTGGTCAGAGAAGTTACTGCATCAGCAACAAACTTTAATCAAAATCTGTCAACATCAGACTGAACAACCAAAGCAAATGACATTATTGCTCCTCCAAAAGGGACATATTGTAAATTTTTCATAAAGCCAAAATAAATGCAGTTGGGTTTTGCAGTAATTCTAGCATCGCTGTTAAACGTTTGAGTTGATAGAAATGTGAGAATGGATGCAATGAAGCATTGCTGCTGATAAACCTGGACCGCCAGCCCGAGCAGCACTTTAACTGAGCACTGATGGGTTTATATTTCTCATCGCTGCAACTTTTAAAGTTCTCATCCAGAGCTGCTTTGCAGAATGCAGAATGAGGAGCGCGTTGCTTGTGAGATTGGAGACATTGCTGGAGGGAAGGTCACCCATGCACAGAGAGCGGCATCACAATAAGCAGTGCTTCCACCAAAACTTCATGTTTTTCAAAGCAAAAAACAAACAAACATCCTTATATTTACAATAAAACATCATATAGATGAATCCAAATCAACTCGCAAATGTGTAAAAAGGTTGCTCATTTAAAGAGTCACTTAATTCAGTTTAATTTGGATGACATAATTGTGAAGATCTCATAAAAGCATGCTGATATGCTTATATTTCCAGGTTGAAGGAGTTTATAGGAAACAGGTTTTATTTTTTCTTAACTGCAGAAAATACAGGTTTCTGCTCTCTTGTATCTCTGGAATTTGAGCAATGGAGACCAATGCAAGGGGGTTCATGCTCTGTGATCTGTGCTAAGTGGGTGCAGCAACTGTCAAAAATGTAACCCTTACCATATCTATCAGTGCAGGCATAGAATACTGGATTCCCATAACAGGAAAGCTATGGGTTCATTGGTCAGTGCAATGTAAAAAGCTGAGGAAAGCTGCTATCAATCTCAGCCTTCCCCATCACAGCATGCACTTGGCAATCTGTTATTACTCATGCAGCAGCCAGTGGGCAGGATATGCTTGCATGTAAACAGAGATTTAAAACTTTAGATTGTTTATGTGATTAAAAAATGAACATACTATCTTGTGCTCTTTCCCACTTTGAAGAGCACTTACAATGCGGTAAATGGCCCTTTAAAGCTCTTTATACTTCATTGTAATTAGTTTCAAATTGTTTGTTTGCATTTACATGACTCAAACTGTTTATTTAACTTGAGTTGTTAGCTGGCAATACAGGGTTTGTTGACCTTAACAGCCCTGAATGGACCACACATTACAAGCTCCCTCTAAATACCTATTTACTGCATGGGCTTCCAAGAAATGATATATTCCATGATTGTTCTTTTTCAGATTAGAAATCAAAGTAATAAAGTTACATTTATGGTTGTAGCAAGGACTATTTAGTGCCTTGTGATTGCCTTGTGATGGCGCTAAAGGGAATAGACAGGCCAGAGGGACAATAGGAGGCCTGAGCAATGATATCTCATAGACCACCTCCATGCCTTCATGGTCACTCTCCTCTTGATACTGGATGGATTGGACATCCCTTGTGATGTTGTGGGTGTTATGTTCTGGGGTTGAGGATCCTAAATCTAGACTTGTCTTATTCATTATAATTTATTTTATTTTATTTTAAAACCATTGGCTTTAAATACTGTTTCGCTCTATGTGCTCTCCTTTTTCTAATATAATCTTCTCTAAAATACTCACAGTAAGGCTTGGCAGAAGACCACAACTCCAGTCTGGTTTGGTGTTCCTTGTAAAAATGTAAATGGAGTTGACACTGTATATAAAGTTTATATAAAATATTAATGTATGAATATTGTAGCAGTTGCACATGTCACGTGATTAACAATGGCTACCAACCGGCCAATGCATGTTAGTCTGGAATGCATCAGTTACATTTAACATCACTCTGTTTTGTTAGAGTGTTTGTGTGGATCTTTAAATCAGTGTGTCCCTGGTGAGGAACAGATTGCAACTTTCCACTATCTATATATCTATCTATCCACCTATCTATCAATGCATCCATCTATTCATCTATCGATCTATCCACCTATCTATTAATGGATCCATGCATCCATCTATCCACCTATCTATCAATGCATCCACCTATCCATCTATCTATCCACCTATCTATCAATGCATCCATCTATCCAGCTATCTATCAAGCTATCTATCAATGTACCCACCTATCCATCTATCTATCCACTTATCTATCAATGCATCCATCTATCCAGCTATCTATCCACCTATCTATCAATGCATCCACCTATCCATCTATCTATCCACCTATCTATCAATGCATCCATCTATCCAGCTATCTATCAAGCTATCTATCAATGTACCCACCTATCCATCTATCTATCCACTTATCTATCAATGCATCCATCTATCCATCTATCTATCCACCTATCTATCAATACACCCACCTATCCATCTATCTATCTATCCACCTATCTATCAATGCTTCCACCTATCCATCTATCTATCCACCTATCTATCAATACACCCACCTATCCATCTATCTATCCACCTATCTATCAATGCATCCATCTATCCATCTATCTATCCAGCTATCTATCAATGTACCCACCTATCCATCTATCTATCCACTTATCTATCAATGCATCCATCTATCCATCTATCTATCCACCTATCTATCAATACACCCACCTATCCATCTATCTATCCACCTATCTATCAATGCATCCATCTATCCATCTATCTATCCACCTATCTATCAATACACCCACCTATTTATCTATCCACCTATCTATCAATGCATCCATCTATCCATCTATCTATCCACCTATCTATCAATACACCCACCTATCCATCTATCTATCCAACTATCTATCAATGCATCCATCTATCCATCTATCTATCCACCTATTTATTAATACACCCACCTATCCATATATCTATCCACCTATCTATCAATGCATCCACTTATCCAGCTATCTATCCACCTATCTATCAATGCATCCATCTATCCATCTATCTATCCAGCTATCTATCAATGTACCCACCTATCCATCTATCTATCCACTTATCTATCAATGCATCCATCTATCCATCTATCTATCCACCTATCTATCAATACACCCACCTATCCATCTATCTATCCACCTATCTATCAATGCATCCATCTATCCATCTATCTATCCACCTATCTATCAATACACCCACCTATTTATCTATCCACCTATCTATCAATGCATCCATCTATCCATCTATCTATCCACCTATCTATCAATACACCCACCTATCCATCTATCTATCCAACTATCTATCAATGCATCCATCTATCCATCTATCTATCCACCTATCTATCAATACACCCACCTATCCATCTATCCACCTATCTATCAATGCATCCATCTATCCATCTATCTATCCACCTATCTATCAATACACCCACCTATCCATCTATCTATCTATCCACCTATCTATCAATGCATCTATCTATCCATCTATCTATCCACCTATTTATCAATACACCCACCTATCCATCTATCTATCCACCTATCTATCAATGCATTCATCTATCCATCTATCTATCCACCTATCTATCAATGCATCCATCTATCCATCTATCTATCCACCTATCTATCAATACACCCACCTATCCATCTATCTATCTATCTATCCACCTATCTATCAATGCATCTATCTATCCACCTATTTATCAATACACCCACCTATCCATATATCTATCCACCTATCTATCAATACACCCACCTATCCATCTATCTATCCACCTATCTATCTATCAATGCATTCATCTATCCATCTATCTATCCACCTATCTATCAATGCATCCATCTATCCATCTATCTATCCACCTATCTATCAATGCATCCATCTATCCATCTATCTATCCACCTATCTATCAAGGCATCCATCTATCCATCTATCTATCCACTTATCTATCAATGCATCCATCTATCCATCTATCTATCCACCTATCTATCAATGCATCCATCTGTCCATCTATCTATTCACCTATCTATCAATGCATCCATCTATCCATCTATCTATCCACATATCTATCAATGCATCCATCTATCCATATATCCATATATCATCCATATATCTATGTATCCATCCATAAATCCAGTCATGCATATATATGCATCCACCCATATATCTATCTATCTATCTATCTATCTATCTATCTATCTATCTATCTATCTATCTATCTATCTATCTATCTATCTATCTATCTATCTATCTCTATCTCTGTCTCTCTCTCTCTCTCTCTCTCTCTCTCTCTCTCTCTCTCTCTATCTATCTATCTATCTCTCTCTCTCTCTATCTCTGTCTCTCTCTCTCTATATATATATATATCTATCTATCTAACACACATACATATGTTTCATTAATGATAATTACAATACATTATATATATTTCTAATGGGCAAACAGTGCATTTAGGGTGATCGCCCTTCTTTCCCGGCTAATAAATGAAGTCTCCCTTAACCCTCAGCTGAGGCCACTCACTTTGTAGCGTGCCCGGGTGCTTTGTGCCATAACTGATTATCACTTGCTTAGACCTGTTTATCTAAACTGTCCAGGCATGGGCAGTGCCCTTTATATAAATCTGCACTTCTACCAAAGTCATTATTTGCTGTCAATTCACCGCTGTGCCTTTCACTCACTCCAGTACAAAACATTCCTACTATTAAACAGGAAAATGACAATTTTTCACGCTAGCTGGCTCTGAATTGTTGATTAAAAACATGTTACGTGGGACCAGTAAAAATAGGAGCCAGGGCATAATTAGAGAATATAAATGAATGATCACTGGTGCGTGGATGAGTCAAAAGAAAAATAAATTACTGAAGAAATTGTAGTGATATTTGTATAGAGAAACTTTAACCGTAAAGCAAAAGTGACCGACATACCAAGATGTCTTGGAGAGATCTCTCAATTCTACAGTATATTTACCATGCCAGTGAATTCACAGCTTGGTATTGTGCCTGCAAGGACTGTTTAACCCCCTGCCAAAGTAGCCCGCAGAGCGAAATGATGTGTTATGAATGAGCTAGCTGAAGTAGGAAATTCTCTGTTTATCCACACAATAAAAATTGCCATATTTTACTCTAAACATAGAATTATTTTAGTAAATAATAATAAATGTTATTTCTAGTGAAAAATACTTGTTTATATTATTGCTGTAACAATCAGTGTTATTTGTTTTTCAATAAATTAGATACATTTTGTATAATTGGTATCGTAATAGAATATATATGGTTGGATCCAACGCGTTTTGTCCTGGGTGACATTGCCACCATCCCTACAAACATTATATTTGCAAGAGAGTTGACATAAAATGACCAAGTAAATGTATTCTAATAAAACTGTAATTTAACCTAAAATACAGTTTGCCATGCATACTCACAATTTAAAAAAAATATGGGACATACCAAGTTTCACAAATATTTTGTGAACCTCATATGAAATTTCTTATGATTTAAGGATATGATATGGAATTTGTTACTACCCCATGTGCTCATAATTAAATATAAGCCCTTGTATTCGTTAACAAAATACCCTTACAAACCCTACAATTGAGGTAGTGTCTAACTAAAATAATGAACAGTGTTCTCACTAGCTGTGAAGATTTATACATCCTTATATATATCAAGTGGATACAAATAGACTTAAAAGATTAAATAATCAACTAAAGGATCAATTAAAAAAATGTAAAAGAGTGAGAATTATACTGCATATAACATATATTTTTATTTGCCGTTGTCCTGTAATCTAATAAACTATTATTACTCATGTAAATCTTTCCCAATACCAATATTTTTTTCTGTATGTAATTATTAGTGTTAATCATTAAGGGACATAGTTTCCTAGAAAAATTCTCTATTACCTATGTAATAAAATCCAGGAATGTACCATTTCTATTCTAGAAACGTATTATTTCAAATTAGTTCAAAAATAGCAAACAAAAAGTTTACATTTTTAAATAGGCAAAAGTATAATATATTATGGGCCTCATTCTATTATCGGCCGTAAATCGGCCGTAAGGCTGCGATTCCTTGCGAGGGTTCAGTTAACTCGCGATTCTATTATACGGCCCCGCAAGGATCTCCTCTTACGGCCGGCCGCATATCTTGGAACCGGCCGTAAACTGTGAAATATAAAAACTCAAAAATAAATTCAAGCCTGCACTGTACAGCTCTGTAAATGCTAGGGATCATATTGGGGGACATGAGGATTAAAAGGAACCCACTCTCAAGCTTGCACATCTGCCCAAACCCGAGTTCAAATTAACTGTTTATTTTCCGGCTGCGGCGTGGGCGTGTCTGAGGTGCTCCAAGCACTCTGGACTTTTTACATGTATATTTTACGGATATTAAAAATGAAATATTTTACGGATTTGAGTACAGGATAATTATGTGCTATTTTTTCTAACACCTAAAATCCCTTTATAGTCTTCTAAAAGTGCAGGATGGCTTTATTTGAGCTATTTTATGTGCTTAATTGGTGCTAGCGAGACCTTTTTCCTGCAAGTAACTGCGGCTCGTTTTTAGCCTTGCAGAGAGGTTTCCCGGAGCAATTGAATTGCAAATCTCTTGCGGCCGTTTTAGATCAAAGGCTTTCCTCCGGCGCGATCGGCCGCAAGAGATAGCAAGGCACCGGCCGCAAGCCTGCCGGAGCCTACGGCCGTAAGGGAATAGAATAGCAGAATAGCTTGCGGCCGGTCCTTGCGGCCCCGCAGCGGCTGCGGCCGATAATAGAATGAGGCCCTATGTAAGGAAAACTTGAACAAATAACAAAACATGTAAATAAAATATATCATCATCAAGAGGTTATTATTTAACATTTTTTTTGTTCAGAAGCCACCATAAAATGATCATACTTTCCATTCATCTCACATTATCAGATGTGTGAAACGCGTCGAGGTATAATCACTACAATAGCAAAATTAATAACTTCGTAATAATTATTACAACAAGAGATAATAATACATAACATATGTAGTGTTTGGAAACTTACAACATGTTATTTGCTCTGTGTTTACAATGTTTGGCCAACTTACCGGCAGTGTTTATGGGATCCTGTTAAGGTTTCGATCACGAAGCATTCCCCATCATTTAGGCAGTAGGCGAGATCCTTATCTTTACAAGGTTTAAAGTGCTCAGATCGTTCTGTGAAATATGTGGTTGTATCTATGGATAAACAATACAAAACAAAAATTAAGTATATGTTGAAATTACAAAATATAATGAATATTGTTTTCATCTTTTCATTACATTTTAGATTATTTAGAGATAAAGGGAAATTAGATATATTTGGTGTGATGTACAGTAGAGATAAATCTCATTCAATAAATGAGTTGCATTCTTTGAAAGCTCTTCTTATGTTACATTTAGGATATCCGTGTGTGGTTAATACAATTTATTATAACAAGGCACTCAGGGTATACCAGGCAATACGCATAAAATACAGTACATGTGTGATGTGACAATACCTGTCCCATTACAATGAAAATCTCCTTAGCAAATATAATTTCAGATATATTAGTGTGCTTATCTATTGCTTCCTATCCATTTAGAGCATTGATATTTCCCAGGAGCCCCACCTGCTACAAATAACAAAACAGCCAATTCAGCATCAAGGAATGATTCAGAAATAGGTTAATCCATTTATTGCTATTTACAATAATGTATCCTGTATCATAAGCAACTTAAGAAGTCATGATAATTAAGGGATAGCATTCAGTTAGTAATGTTAAAGAAAAGTATGAGTTAGTACGGGGCTCCACGGCTCCACATTCTCAGTCTGCACAACACTTTCAGTTTCAAATTTCCACTTACATCCTGGACCGCTGTGCTCATCCTATGTTAATTGCTTCCTGACTACAGGCACTGCCTCTTTAAATTCATATAATTTGTCTATAAATATCTTCAAGGAGTTTGGGAACCAGTGGCCACACTTCTAGATGGCCTTTATGGATGACTAAATGTTTTAAGTAATCAGTTTTAATAAAACTAAAATATCAAATAGTTAACTTATGTATTGTGACAAGTTTTCATTCTCCATTTTGTTTGTGCCCTGGTTTCCAGCACTTACAGGAGGATCTTAATGCTTTTCCAAATTTTACTATATTGTGTTACAACATAATACACCAAAACAAATCTCATAAAACAGGTCTTTCTCCCACTGGAGCATGGCCTTTACTGATAGATAGTTCCCTTACTATCAAAACTCCCATCCAGCAAAACCTGGGTGGAGAAAAAAACAAAACAAACAGTTTAATTGTTTATTCACAACCACTGGCCTGTATTATTTAGAGGTCCAGGTTTTCACTCTGCTGCAGATTGCTCCAAGCAGCTGTCTCTCTATGACATTTCCAAGCTTAAGTAAACACATCTCTGTGTTTCTTTCTTTAATCACTCAAGTGTTTCTCTCACTCCTATCCTCATATCTTTAGTCCATACTCAGTCCTTTTTAACAGCCCCACACCATCTGCATCCATAAACACAGCCTTTGCCAACTGCAGTTAAAGGGCCACACCAAAATTCCAGTAGCAGTCTTAAGTCAGCTGTATTCAGGTGCTTCTAATCATCTGCTCAGGGAAGTTAACTCTTTCAGTCCTCCAGGAAAAAGGCAGCTTTGTAAAGTCTGTAGCTCACAGAAACACCTTATATGACTCAACATGCAATTATTATTTCCTGTGTGGTGCCATTTATGTTAATGGTCTCCTTTCAAAGGCTTTCTCAGTAGGGTGTGTCCTTGTAAACTAATGAGCTTTTTGTTTGCCTATTTAAAACATTTATATTTATAGCTGGAAACATTTCTTTATTCATATAAAAGCTTGCTCTGCTATTCTCAAGTTTTTCTCTTACATTTGGAAATAGAATGGCACAAACCAAAATGGCAGATCCCACTGCAGCATAGTTGCATATAAGAGGCAATAAAAATCCATTATCTATTGACAGTATATTGTTTATTTTATCTACTCAGTATAGTAATTGAAGAGACTGGACTATAAGAAAGTTAGTCTGACCAAATTTGTTGGTTAAAACATTATATGCTGTTCCCAAAAATATAGGTTCCCCCATTAACAATAAATTTTAGTTCAATCAACACAAGACAAGATGAATCTTTACTGCTCAGCTATAAAACAAAATAAAAAAATAAATTGGTTCTAATTCAATTGCTACAAACCTATAAAATGTCATAAAAATTGATGTGCTGATTCTTTCACCACCCTTGGCAAATTGTCTTAGAAACTGGCATTTGTAGAGGAAAAAAACAGCTCTGTTAATTAAGAACCTTCTCTTCCCCCTCCACCCTACAAAAAGCTGCAGCCATAAATCACTGATAAAAGGTAAACACAGCATTCTTCAATTTTAAGCATCTACTGCAGAACAATTATTGAATTCTGCTTTATCCAATTAGCACTTTGCAGCTGAGATTTTTATGCCACAAGTGAATAGAACATGGCTAATAATGAAAGAGAAGAAATCAAATCAGCCCTTTCCTAGAGCTTAATTTGTCTTATTAGGCTGGGGTAAGGTGCTCATGTTGACCTTCGAAAATATCTTAATGTTAATCATGAAACAGGTGTAACATCGACATTTGAAAATGAGTAGCACTGAACTGAATAAGCAAGAATCTGTCTTTTTATTACCCAGAATACTCTGCCAAGTCTCCATAATGTGGACAACCTGAACATATCTACCCATCTGTCTATGTATTTGTATAGAATCCCCCAGACCTCACCTACCTGCTTTCCATCTATGCCACGTGCTGACTCCAGCAGCAAACCCCTCTCATCAACCCTGGGAGTTGCTGAATGCCTCATACCAGTGCCACTATACCATCTGTCAGTACCAGAGTTGCCAAATGCTTCCTACCAATGCCATATACCATACACCAATGCCAGAGTTACAGAATGCCTTATATCAGTGCCACTATACTATCTGTCAGTGCCTGCGTTGCCAAATGCCTCATGTCTCATGCCACTGCCACTATACCACCTGACAGAGCCAGAGTTACCAAATGCCTCATACCAGTGCCATACACCATTATTATCATTTATTTGTAATGCGACGACATATCCTGTACATGCATTGCCAAATGCCTCCTATCAATGCCATATACCATCCACCAATGCCAGAGTTGCAGAATGCCTTATATCAGTGCCTCTATACCATCGGTTAGTGCCTGAGTTGCCAAATGTCTCATGTCTCATGCCACTGCCACCATACTAACTGACAGAGCCAGAGATACCAAATGCCTCATACCAGTGCCATACACCATTATTATCATTTATTTGTAATGCAACGACATATCCCATACATGCATTGCCAAATGCCTCCTACCAATGCCATATACCATCCACCAATGCCAAAGTTGCAGAATGCCTTATATCAGTGCCTCTATACCATTGGTCAGTGCCTAAGTTGCCAAATGCCTCATGTCTCATGCCACGGCCACTATACTAACTGACAGAGCCAGAGTTACCAAATGCCTCATACCAGTGCCATCCACCATTATTATCATTTATTTGTAATGCAACGACATATCCTGTACATGCAGAGTTGCAGAATGCCTTATATCAGTCCTCTGTACCATCTGTCAGTGCCTGAGTTGTCAAATGCCTCATGTCTCATGCCACTGCCACTATACTAACTGACAGAGCCAGTGTTACCAAAATGCCTCATACCAGTGCCATCCACCGTCCCATCCTATTAATTCACGCATAACCACTCATTATTTTTTTGCTAAAGATTTGCTTACCTTATCAGCAACTTATAAATAAAACTCATACCCAGTGTTTTTGTACTGAGCAAATTTTATTCCACCAAATAAAATGATGTCTTTATATTTTCAGAAAACTGTTCTAATTTTTTGTCATAATATATAAGTAGTGAATAAAGCAAGAAGAATATTCATGTCAAAATAGAACATGACAGCAAATCATTTTGTGAATTGTACTAAATTATAAGGGTATGTGATTATACCTGACAATCATCTTCATACACCTAGATATGTGGTTAAGTGTGATTACTTGACTTAAAAATGAAATTCAATGTATGAACTCCTTAATCTCCACTGAAGTTCTGCATAAATATATATGTGTATTTATATATATATATATATATATATATATATATATATATATATATATATATGTGTATATATATATATATATATATATATATATATATATATATATATATATATATACATTGTGACAAAGCTGTAAAGAAATCTGAGTACAAGAGGATAGGTGTATGAGCCTGAGGCTGGATAGAGGCATTTGCCCAATTCAGTACTTCCGGTGGCAGAAACTCTCTTATAACACAATGGAAAACTGCGAAAAGGTCAAGACAGTTTGTTGAAGAATTGAGTTGCAGCCTGAGCCCAACTTTATGTTAAACAAATACAGTGGAAATTGAAACCAATTAAAGTTTCTTAATGAGATAATTTGATACAATGTTTTTGTCAGATAGCTTTGTGGGTCACTAGCAGGGAGTAAAATCATTAAAAAGTAAGTTGACTATTTCAAAGTTATGGGATGATTGTTTTCTTATACAATTAAAGCAATGCAGTGTGAAAATGCAAATTGAAAAGAAGGGCCATTATTTGGAACAAGGTGTACTCACATGGAAGGGAAAATAGCTGTTGAGTTTATATGAACGTGTGTGTATGTGTCCACCATATATTAAATGATTGTTGTGCTAAACTACCTACTCATAAGGTCCACAACACAAGCTGAGACCCCGCTCCATGCTGATGATAGCCGGTGGGCTTGAAACAGCTGTACGTGGATAGGATTCTCAGCTTGTATATAATCCAACCTTGGCTTTGCATTAAACTGTGTAATACAGCAGGCATAAGCTTAAGAGAAGCCATGTTTGAAAATTGCTATGGATTGAAGTGCGAGGCATTTGTGGGCACATTGGCATGTCCCTGCTCAGCTTCCCAGAATGCAGTGTAATAACTATTTTTCTTGGAATTCTGAGCTGGAAGCAGGTTTTTTAACTTGTTTTGGACATTCAAATGTGAACACACATTTATTTACTATATATATATATATATATATATATATATATATATAAATAAAAAATAAATAAATAAATATATATATATATATATATATATATATAAATATACACTATTTCCCCCTTCCCAGTGAGGGTATCTTGTTTACTGTATCCCCTGTACAGAATATCTGGACACTTTTTAAATAAATGATAATAATAGGAAGCTATTAGTTGTTCTGCTTTGCAATAGGGGATGCAACATGGAGATTCACAGCCTGCTACCCAGTCATTAAGACACACTATGTTGGATGGGAGGAGGAAGAAAGGCAAACATAGATGCCGCCTAAAGGAACAGAGAGGGAGATTAAAGGGGCACTCAGTTCATCAGCACTGTTTTGCAAATAAATAGAAAAACAAAACTTTACATTCCTAAAACTGATGTGTATTTTACTGTTTTGTGTAACTAAGTTATATCTTTGGCGCCCCTAGGCACAGCAGCTTCCTTCCTTTTGTAACTCTCTAGTTCCAGGTGTTCACCTCCTAGTGGCGAGCCTGTGAACTGCATAATTTCCTTTTTTTATGCCAAGGAACATTTTGTAGAGTGAAATGCCGTGTCCTTCACAGGGAAGAGCCCTTAGGCGGCTGTCTAGTTAAACCATGTTTACAAGGAGAGGGCCTACAGGTTCTACAACCACCAGAAATCAGAAGGACCCTGAAAAATTGCGATAAAACTCTCACTGCTGCAACCAAAAATGTATAGTCATTATTTTGGGTTCTTCAGAATTAATCATCTCAAAGGATATCAAGGAAACTCTATTCAGGACCTTAAGCAATGTGCCTATAAGATCAATGTATCTTGCGATGCAGGTCAGGTTTTTAACTGTAAAATGGTAAAAAGAGCTTCAAATGAAAACATTTTGCACATTGTCTACTTGATTCTATATCATGGTGCAGAACCGTTTTATCTATAAAAAGTGTTAAATATACCTCGGTATTATTGGAGAGGTAGAGATGAAATTTTTGAGGAAATACCGAAGAAATAAATGTAATTTTCTGGGTTTGATGTGTGAGATGAATCTAAATTCAATGTGAGTCGCTGCCTTCATATATAAAACCAATTCACTAGAAATGTATATCTCAGCAAATAATTAATATATCAATTTTACAGGAGATCGTGTAGAACCTGTTATATGGAAATATCCTATTCATGCATGAAAAACCCAATGTAATAATCCTGGGCAATTTCCAAGGTGGGTTGAAGGTTTCTCTCGCTCATATGCAACTTTTGCACTATTTTTTTCAGCATTATTTTATTCAAATTTCTTTTTTATACTGAGATAAATAATAAAATGAATATGTGCAAAAATTATTTAATCTAACAATAATACATTTCAAAAATGACATATTAGTGGAGGGATTAAAATGCATTATTAAAGTATATTTTTTCATAAAATGGTACAATTTCTAGTCTATATTCCAGGGAAATATATTGCTGTACAATTTGCTAGTAATTATTAACTTGCACAATTTCTCTCTCTCTCTTCTTCAGTCAAGTATATGCATATCATCAAGTTTATTAGTATCTAAAATATAAATATATTAACTACTATATAATAATGACATATATATCTATGTGAGATAGGTATGTATATATATATATATATATATATATATATATATATATATAAATATACTGTTTATATACCACAGTAAATATAAGATAGAGCATTTTCCCTGCTTCCTAAGTGTGTATTTTTGTACCTTGTATGTCCCTGGCAAAAGTCGTACGTGCCTGGAGGTGTTTTTTGCATTACGGGGTCGTGTAGCCTCGTTTAAATTTTTTCCCTAAACTCTTTAAATTTAACTTAAATTAGCGTGCAACCTCACTGGCAGATGTCATGCGTGTCTCTCGATGCTCAGTGTAGTTTTTTTATTTTTTTGTATTGTTTTTGTTGTTTTTGAATGTACACATTTCGGCCGGTAAATTTGTATTTTTGCAACCTCGTATTTTTTTTCTAAGTTCCGCGGGGCGTAATTAAAACTCGTACGTCCTTGTCAGTGTTTTCTGCGCTTCTGGGTCGTGGAGCATTGTTTTCAATTTTTTCGGCCGACTTTTTTTTAATCTTTTAGCCAATTTTCAAGTGACTAAACAGGTTAAAATCGACTTTAATTCGCATGCACCTTCACCCCCAGACATCCTGGCTGTCCCCCTGTGCTGTGTGTGTGATGTTTTTGTAATTTTTTTTTTGGTACTTTTCATTGTTTTTTTATTTTTCTTTTTTGATGCACGCGTTTCGGCCGTTAAGTTCGTGACCTCGTATTTATTTATTTTTATAGTCCCGCGGGTCAAATTTTATTTTGGTGTAAGTCCATATTTCGTCTTTAAATGTTCGTGTTTTTTTTCTAAGTCCCGCAGTGTTTTTTTTTTTCAAAGTCACGCTTTTCTGGGGTTAATTTGTTCCGGGAGTGAGGCGCTGTAGAGCCTCCACCTCCGTAAATGCGGCCTCTTGCTTTGCAAGGGTCCGTATTTGCGGCCTGCAATAAGCCTTCGGCTCATTGCAGCTGACGTTGGAGCCTCCACCTCGGCAAATGCGGACCCTCGCTTTGCGAGGGTACGCATTTGCGGCCAGAACTGCAAGCACGCACAGCGTGACGACGACTCGCAGTTTGACAACTATTATACGTGATATATGTTTTATATATTTCATTGCAGCCGACGTTGGAGACTCCACCTACGCAAATGCGGACCCTCACTTTGCGAGGGTCTGCATTTGTGGCCAGAATTGCGATGTGATATATTTAAATAAATATATATATATATATATATATATATATATATATATAAATATAATAAAATAAAATAATTAGTGCATTTGTGTCCACATTTGGATATATAAAAATAAGAGAAAAACCGTCATTGTACTGCACTCTTGGAAACTGGGTGGGGACATGTAAGTGAGTGCATTTTCATTCTTTATTCCAATACCACTTTATACATGGCTCCTTTTATCATATACCTGCTGTATAACAGCTTTCATTCATAGCGTTGAAAGGATTATGCACGAGTTAGGAAACCTAACCACAGACAGTCTCTTATTTGATCTTAAATGGATCTATTTTTTTTAAATATATTCAAAGATAGATAGATAGATAGATAGATAGATCTATACAGATATGGGCAATTACTATATCACACAATGTTTTAATTTGTTAGTAAAGGATATAGCCCTTTCGAGGACCTTCATATTTATAATTTTTTATATTGCTAATTAAGTACACACAATTACTGTAACTGGAAAGCACCATTTCACACTATACAAAGTGGTATTGTTGTATAGTGGAAATCATCCATCCATATAATGAATGCTTTTTCTAAGCAGACTCCAATTATTTTACACCAGAGACTCCATTCACTGAAGCTAATTGGGTTTTCTATTGTGAAATTCATAATGTGGCTCTATTAAAAGCACTATGAACCATTGTCCATTTGGTTGGCTTATGGACACGTTCTTTTCAAGTGCTCAGCAATATACAAATAAATGTAAAGAACAATGGCAGTTATTGAGCATTAATGATATCTGAGCCAGGCATTTCCTGGCTTTCAAAAAGAACTGATGCCTTAAACGAATCATTTATTAATGACCCAGAGTTCATGGTTTTTATTATGAAAGCTCCAAAAATTGTCCAACTGGAAAAGTAATCACAAGTAGATGTTTACTTTCACTGAACAAGCTGCATGCATGAATATAATGACCCCGGTAGTTGGCGTATATTCATTTTTCGCCAGTCAATGGGTTTTATGTTCAATAATGAAGGATGCTACGGATGCCACACTGCGCTCGGACTCAGCGTGGAAGAGATTGCTCTCCCAAAGTATCCCACTAAGATTTTTTAATTTACATTTTGTTTTTCTCTGCACTAAATCAGGATGTTTAACTTTTGTAAGGAGCCATTAGTAAAGACAATTACAACTTTTTGACAGCACAGTAGTTTCATCGATTGAATTCTTTTTTTTATGTCTGCTTCTAATAACAAAAGCAATTTAGAAATCACTAAGGCTCATAAGATGAAATACAAAACCAGCAAAGTTTATCTTCATATTTTTGTTAAGCTCTTTGATTTATGTTCTCTGAATAAATTCACAATGAATGCTAAGTGGAGTGCATGTTGTGATAACAATTAGTTGACTAAGGGCAATTTGTTTTTTTTTGTTGAGCAGGATTTTGAGATGATACAGTTTCCATTCTCAAATAGAACATTATTTTAAAGTTATTCTGACTGTAACAGCACAATATAAAAAATCAGTTTAGTGATTGGAAAATTAGCTTGAATAACCCATTGGTACAGTGTAATATTGAGTTTATAAAGATATTCTTTTAAAATCACATAACAATGGATTAATATATATATTGTACATTCACACTCCTAGGTTCTTTGTATATCTCAACATCTTTCTCTTCTTGCTCTGACTTACATGATACAGAGTGGGTTCCTGTCCTGATAATCTCTATCTGGATCCACTACTGGTTAGGGCCTCGTATCAGGTGGGGATGATCTGTATCCTGAGTGACTGCAGGCGGTGTACAGATATTGTCTTTTGAAAACAGTGTAACTGTCTTATTGTTAGGACAGGAAACACACTGCCAGGGATGAGCACTTCCTCCTGAGAATCCTTTCAACCCCGCTCCCATACAACACCTCTCTTGTTATGATCCGAGTACTCGGGAGACAAAGTGATCACACCAAAAATGGTAGAATCAAAATGTCTAATTTATTCCATACAAAGCTTAGCATTATATAGATCATAATCCCACCCACTCATTGCATCATTTTTGTGCATATGCAATTCTGCACATCTTGCTGTTTTCAAGCAGAGAAAAGGTCACAGGCCATAAGATACAAGCAGTTGGTTAATGATAAACACATTCAAATGTACTTTGTGGTTCTTTACCAAAGACAGTAAATAACAGATGCAAGGTAAAAGTGGTTACAATCATTTTGATGCAGTAAACATCCCATAATAATTGTTTGTGCAAGGCAATTAGAAGTTAATCCACTTGTGCAAGGCAATTAGAAGTGAATCCATTATTATACACCAACAATTCCTCCTCTTGCTCTGAAAGAGCTACTAAATAAGAATGACACTGAAAGGAAAAACTCTGTAGAAGAAACCTCTGGGGAACCATTCTCATTCACCTGTTCCCTCCTTAGATGGTCTCTGGATATAAATGTTATTATGGACACTTATAAAAAGGTTTCCCTGTGCTAATGAAATACAGTTCTCACTTTTGTAATCGTTGACCAGAACTGACTTTTTATAGAGGACTGTACAAAAGGCCAGTCAATCATTAAACGGGAAACAAACAACACATCCACATACTCAAATTAAACTTCTCTCCCCTTGAGTCTCTCCCATTGTCCACTAATTAACCAAGGCACCAGGCTCAGGATGCTGATATCAGCAGAGGGGAATTCCCTGGTAAAGCAATGGTGCCAGCAAGTCTATTTTTCAGACAAAACATTTTTTGTAACAGGCAACTCATGCACTTTTACAGTCATTTTATGATACGGAGACCCAAAAATCTGAATTTCAAACTCCACTTGGCAGTCACATATCAGTGGAATGATTAATGTAATTAACAGCTCTGTATTTATCTTCTGAGTCCCATAGAGTGACGTTGGGTTATTACATGGCCACGCTGCCTGTTGGTTTCATTTGCTTTATGAGCCTAAACAAACAGAAACTGAATAATAATAATAACATTTATTGAACCGATGTAGCCAAAGCTTCAATGTTCAGCATGTAAAGTATCTCCCACTGAGATATGAGACTGACTTCACAATGACTATATGTTAATGAGAAGGATTATTGTTACCAATCAATTAACACGATAACAAGCCGCAGCAAAAGGAGAGATTCAAAACTATTTATAGCAACATCGCAATAATTATTCCAACGCACACAGGTTGTGCTCGTCTAGAGATGCCTGCTGAGACTGCCATGTATACTGGTATTAAAAAAAGTGACATGGCAGCCAAATGATCCTTAATAAATACACACAAATGGACTTATACAGAGCTTGTTCTGTGGGAGCACAATGGAAATCAGTAGCATAATTATACATAATGTGTTGGTATAATGGCATGAAACAGTGCGGTCATATACAGAGAAATGTCTATATGCAGGTATATTTCTGTAGCTACCTGGCACATTATGACATACTAAATGTATTTGTTGTTCAGTTGTGTCTGACTCTCATTAAGAGTGGAACACAATTGTTTCTGACCTCTCTGCTATGACCTGCCCATCTTGGGTGACCCTACATGTTGTAGCTCACAGCTTCACTGAAGTATACAAACAGACCACAGCAAGTTACAGATCCAGAAGGGAACTATATGTATACATGCTTTTATACACATGTGTGATAGTCTTAGGAGTGGACATAGAACCAAGCATACACTACATTATTAATAATAGTGGAGATTAACAAGTCAATGTGTACAAAATAACAACTAGCAACTTATTAGTCCGATTAGAGAACGAAACAGTGCAGTCTATTCGTGGTTTAGCTATTTTATGTTATGCTTGAAAGATGTGCAATAGTGGTGCGAACATGATTTTAAAGACACAATGTAAAGATACTTCTGATAGAAGAGTAAGACCAACATTATGATTTCACCAGCAGGTCCCCAACCACATATCTAGTTTATTTTAAAGTGGAAACAATGTTTATCTTGGAGTTTTCTGACCTGTCTTACATACGACAATTTTGACAATTTTGACAATTTGCTTATTTACCCACCATAAGCTTAATATATATATATATATATATATATATATATATATATATATATATATATATATATATATATATATATATATGCAGTTAACCTTATCTGCTTCTTAGTATGTGTGGAGAAAATACTACTACTGGAATGTTAGTATTTGAACTTGTTGAATCCTTCATTAAAGGGTCCTTTCATTTGGATCAGTCTTGAATCTTCTCAAGTGATGCTAAAAACAATCTATTGTAAAAAGCAAATTTACTGCAGTCCTAATGTAATCATTTAGTCCATTCAGTTTATAGCTGGTTGCTGCAGCTCTTGGATTCCACAATGCCTCCAGATGACGTGACATTCCAACATGATGAATATAGAGTTAGGTTTACCAAAGAGACACAGCCGTGACTATCACTCTGGGAATGTTTCTGTGTCTCACCCACTATGGCTCTTGAATGGATTGAACGGAGCAGTTTAACTAAGAGGTTTGGATGACTTTGCAGTACTTATTTTTTGTTGTTTAGTAGTTCAGTCATGTCTGAGTGCCTGTGACACAACACATCAGGCGCATCTGTCAGCCACAGCGCCTCTGACCTTCTTCAAGCTCATGGTAATTAATTTAATGGCCTCAACTTCATCTCCACACTTGTCGTCCCCTTCTTTGTGCGCCTTCAATCTTTCCCAGCATCAGTCTTCTCTAGGGAATTCTGTCTTCTCATGATATGGTCAAAATATTTGATCTTCAGTCTCATGATCAAACCTTCCAGTGAACAGTTTGGCTTAATTTCCTGTAGTGCTGATTTATTGGATCGTCCTTTACTCCAAGGAACTCTAAGCCGTCTTCTCCAACACTACAATCCAAAGGTGTCAGTTCTACGGCTCTCAGACTTCTTTATGGTCCAACTCTACTGGGAATATCATAGTTCTAGTACTTAACATGGAATTGTTTCAAACTGTACTGTCTGTTATGGACACAAATTTCATGGTAGAGGAGAAGAAACATGTTTCAAGGTTTCAGAATGTTGCTAAAACTAAGACAATAATGTGAACGTTCTTGATACATTTGGTATTGTGCAAATTGGAACAAAGGTAGCGGGGTACCATGGAAACATCCTTTATAGCTCTGACATTTGATTTAAAAATACGAAACACATACTGGGAGGAATAAAAACAAACTGGCAAGCTAACGGATCAAATGCACGTAACAGATGTACATAAAGTTCATAATAATATGTCTTTACATTAAATGTCTTTTAATCTCAATAGGGCCTGCAAACTGAAGACATTATGCAAACTTTAAGGTAAGTTTATTAATTTCTACTTTAGGATTTTTTCATGCAAAAATGTTTTCATACACTACTAATTCTCCATTATAAGATCCATGTAAATTCCACATGCATTTTAGTACAGCGTCACAAACAAGGTACTGCTTGCATAGATAGTTAGTGAATATTGTTGTTTTTTTTGTTGTAAAATAAGCATAAATGGGAAGAACAGCACACTTCCCAAGCTGTACCAGTAAAGCTGTGCAATAAATAGGCAGCTGGATGAAAGAAAGCTGCAAGACTGATAAAAAATGACTGGAGCTTTGTCATGAAGATACTAAGGAAACCATCTAGTTTCAGTGCCAGTTTACTCACAAAATATCAACAATGCACTCGAAATGTATGAAAGATAAATCATTTCAATTGACCTTAAAGCTTTTCTGTAACTGATTAATGTAAGTCGTAAACTATTGCAAATCAGAAATATTCCTGTGGTTAATAATTTTCTGATAAATAAGTAAGAACTGGCATTGTGGATATTACAGTCCAATATACTGAAGAATACAATCCAGTTTCTTGACCTTTTTAAGCAATGATCCCGTTTACAAAAATATAATTTCCTGGCTATAGACCAAGCAAATTAAATGGTGATAAAGTCAAATCATGTAAGTAGCAGAGCAGTTAAATGTTCTGGATATTCACGCTTGGCAAATTTTAATAGGATACACCACAAGTTATCCAGGCGGAAATGCAAATGATCTACCAATAAACAGTTGGCTACAATTTCCAGTTACCAGAAGCTTATATTGATGGCTAAGACTGAAAGCTTCTAAAGAAAATTACTAAAGGAAATGGGAAGTTGTCTTGACTTGGTGCTCGGTAGTGCTTGACATTGAGATTGTGGAAAGCCCCTCTAACATTATAGCACGTACCATACATGAAGAGGAATGGAGGACTATGTACACCACCGTTATAGGAATAGGAAGTGGCTAGCTGGGGATGGAGCCATTTGTAAGGAGCTTTTGTTTCCTTCAGCACCATTGTTCCCCCATCTAGCCACTTATGACAATACCCACCCAAAGGAGGTTTATGAGTATAATGTTCATTTGTATTAGTTGGGTATTGGTTAATGTTTATGATAATTTTGAAGTTTATTGTTAATGATCTCCGATAAAAAAAAATGTATTATATATAATCACAGCGGGGCTCGGTGAGGGGAGTTGTCGGACCAATGGTGAAGTAGGCGAGTCCCTATCCTATGGTGGTACAGCTGTTCCTTCACAGTAGGCCCTGGACGTGGGTGTATCGTCTCTGATCAGGCTCCTCCCATCACTTATTTATTTATAATTATTATTATTTATGGTTATTACATCATTTTTGTTTACTAATAGACACTGTGGCCTGTTTTCTTCCAACATTTTGTCTGGGTCTAATTATTATGGATTAAAGTACCATCTGGGTCATGCTTAGGTCAAGCGCATCCTGAGTATATTTTTTCCTCGAGTAGAAACAAGGAATTCTCACTTTAATAAAATCTTAATTTAGTTAGAAGCCCATAGCAGAATAATTTAAAATAAAACCTATCAACGAGTGTGTTGTAGCATTAGTATAGAAAAGTATAAAATATATTTTTAGCTTATTGTGATTAAAAAACATTTATTTTTTTTAGAAACCTGATTGTGAAAACTGCTGCTTTTCACCTGATAATTAGGTTTTAGACAGGGGAGCAGAAACCTCTAGTGAAGGTAGGGCAAAGCACCAGGGCCCTCCTATGGAGGGCCCCAGAGCTATCTTATTTCATTTTTTTGTATGGTATTTTTTTTTCACTGTGTAACTCCCCCCCAGCCCCCCTGGGCCCCTCCGACTCTCCAGGCCCCCCTTTCTTGTAGGCTTCCAGCTTCTAAGGGGGATGGGGGACATTCATTGCTGGTTCTTCTTTCCCCTACTGGCAAGACATTTTGCCTGGGCAGGGAATACCGAATGACATTACGTGTGTGTGATGCCCCTAAGCAGCCCACAAGAGTGGGGGCCTGGTGAGTCTTAGGGTGTCCTGAGAGGCTGGGTGGGCATGGGTTAGAGTGGGGGAGGGAAATCCTATACAATGAAACAAAAATTGCCACCCAAATTTTTTTATTTTCAGTCTATAAAAAAGTGACATTTCCCCCCAAAAATTATATTATTGAATCAAAATGTATTTGTCCTGATTGTTACTAATTTTATGTTATTCAAGCTGCACTATCACAATGGTCAATTAACAAAAAAGTGCAATTTTATTAACTTTTCTAAGAAATATAACTGTGCAAACCACTATTACGTACTGTAAATGTTCAGTGTCTATAGTAAGATGATAACGAAGTGCATTTCAATTAATCTATAACTATCTATATTTTTAGCCAACGCATACACAATTTTGGTTCCTCTTTCTAAATTATGTTGAAAGTGAAAACAAATAATATATGATTAGGTTAAAATAAGTGCTGGTAATAGTTTATTTGATTGAAGCAAAAAACCAAATAACTAAGAATGGTTTAGTCCAGTGTTACTCGAAGGTTAAGCGCAGGCGCAGCATTTAAGAACAGCTAAGTCAGACAGGATTTTAGGATTTTTATCTTGAGCACAGATAAGTAGAAAAGCTATCTCGTCTTTATTGAGCCAAATGTAAGAAGTAAGAATATCCCTGGCCTACTGGGAAGGGCTACTGGAAGTATATATATTTTTACTAAACAAAAAGGTAATTTTATTCAATAAGTAAAGTATATAAATATTTTTAAAACAAATCAATTTATCACAAACACACTTTACAATGTGTACCAGAAAATACATAGCAGTTTCACCTTACTCAGGTCCTCATTCAATTGCGAGTTGGCCAATTGAAGAGGGCTCTATATAAGCACATAACATATTTTTTGACCAAAGTTTTTACTTAGTGAAGACCTTGATTTTGGATAGAAGTTCAGTAACTAAAAAGTTCTGTATAAAAAATATGTTATGTGCTTATATAGAGCCCTATTCAATTGGCCAACTCGCAATTGAATGAGGCTCTCAGTGTTTCCAGTGCTAAAAGTGTTCCTCAGGGGCGGGACTAATATAGATTTTTCATCCAATTATATTTATTCATAAGCTGTTAATTTAAAAACAACTATTGTTCACAGTAAACAAAGAGTTAAAAAAGAACATTAGCTAATAGTATATAATTATATACAGTAGAGCATAACAATTTACTGGCTTAATATTTTATAAAAAATATGAATATTTATATGTACTCTTCTGTCATTAAATAAATAAAAATAGAATCAGAATCTTTTATTTTAATACAAAATTGCCTTATTTTAGAAATCTTTGAAGGTACTAATGAGCATGGCTGGGTTGGTGAGTCCTGACTGTCCGCCATATTTATACCCCCACTCTACTTTATGGGAGAGCTTAAAGGGACATGAGACACAGTTGTTTTACTTCAAGCATGTGTTAAACATTACAAAAGTTTTTTTTTAATTTTCATAAGAAATTATAAACTAAAACCTGTTTAAGCATCATTGAAGCTAACAGGAATAGAAAGAGCATACCTTAGCCTGTAGATCTCATTGGCTGCAGAAGGCAAGCCCCTAAAAGCAGTTAAACATGTGAATACGTTTTTATGCTTGAAAAAACAAAACACAATGTTACAATTATCAAAAACCCTCTACCTGATGCAACAAAGAAAAAAAAAAAAACTTTTCATGTGCATTCAAGTGGGATTTTAGTATTAAAAATATATTTCTCCCTGAGGAAGTCTGGTTTTATAGACAAAACGTGTTGGATGATTTTTATTGTAAGTACATTTTGGTAATGTAGGGCAATATATATTTGTTTATATTACAGCAATGCTCTCCTTTTTTATCTTTTTTCTTGTTTGCTGGTGTAAAAATATTGCCTGTTTGGAATATATTGGTATCCAACTGTTGTTGCTCCGTCCTTCAGTCATGTCTGACCCTCAGTGGCCACATGGATGTAGCACACCAGGTACATCTCTCTGTGTTTCTGGTGGTGCTTATCTATATGGTTTTCTTGACAAAGATACTGGAGTGGGTTGCCAGTTCCTGGACCGCAATTTGTCTGAACTTTCTGCTCTGACCTGCCCATCTTGGGTGACCCTACTTGGTGTAGCTCACAGCTTCATTAATGGACTCAAGCCCCCTAACCATGACAAGGTATCAATCCAGAAGGGGATCCATCTATACTGACTGTGTTTGAATATTATTGTTTAAAATAAGAGACTATTTACTTTCAACATATATTGTTTTATTATCTATGTTCTTTTGAGCGATTCATCTAATATATCGTAAAATAGATTTTCACCAGATACTTTGTTGCTTAATTATTTTTATGTATTAACCTATTTTTTCATGTAAATCTGTTAGATTAATGTATATTATAAACTGAATTCATATTTATTTTATTTAATAAAACTTAATAAAAAAATGTTTATCAAAAATATATATTTCTCTCAAATCTAACGTCAAGATAAATACATGTCACAATCTTGCTATATGGTAAAGATTACTTTAAAGGAAATAAGATCTTCATCCAACCAACAATACAAGCTCCAATCTTGAGCAGCAATCACTGAATATCATCTGGTTCTCAATAAAATAAGAAAACTGAATCAGACAGCGCGTCACGGACAATATCATAGAACCAAATGGCGATGAATATGTGAATGAGGTGCGCGAGAAAGGGCTGACCCCCAGATGATGTGTGAAGCTGATATGTTCTTAAGGAGTCTTTAGACCGATCTATCTGACTTCAATTAGCTGCCTCTGCAGATGAACAAAATACATCATCCTGACAGTGGTAGGAAGGGGCGGAATAACATAATGGATACAAAGAGACTTTTTGGGCAATTTTAGTTTTTATTTTGGTGACTTATTATTAATTAATCAGACCCTCCTAAATGCAATTATCATATAAAACTTACACTTCGATCAAGTTAACACATTTTTATCTTTCACTTTCTATGGGTTTTGTCATGAGAGTTGCCATCTTGTACATCTGTGACCTAAAGCCATCCCACAAAGAGAGGGGATTCCCATTAGCAGTCATGCTACTCAGATAAACAGCAAGTCCCTCTCTGCAGTGTGAGACACTAGAAGTTATTCCTCACTTGGAAATGGCCATCAAAAATGACGGGAATACAATTGTAAGGCTGGCAATGCTGTTTGCCACGCAATGTGAGGGTTTTGCTCCTCTGAGCACCATTTGTGTGGCGCGCACTGACTGCCGTTGGT
This sequence comes from Discoglossus pictus, assembly GCA_027410445.1. Lineage (NCBI taxonomy): Eukaryota > Metazoa > Chordata > Amphibia > Anura > Alytidae > Discoglossus > Discoglossus pictus. The sequence goes on along the minus strand of CM050171.1, from coordinate 11,385,098 downwards.
TTTATTTTCTAAGTCCTGCGTGCCTGGCGTTGTTCGTGTAAGTGTTACTGTTTGCGCTATTGTATATTTTCTAAAATCTGCCTGGCTGTGCTCAGCCTCGTTTTCATCCTGTTTCAAAATGTTTACGTTTTTTCATCCACCATTTTTTCCCTCGCTTAGCCGATCTTGGAGCAACGAAAAAAAACAAATATGGCTCCAATTCATTTGCAACCGCACTCCCAGGCTTCCTGGCTCCCCCCATCTGTGCTGTGTGTGAGTGTGTTATAATTGTTTTAAAATTATTTGTTTTTTTTTTGGTATTTTTGAGTTACGCGTTTGAACCAACTGCGTGCCTTGCGTGCTTCAACTGCGCGAGGCTCGCAGTGCAATGAGCACCTTTGGCGCTCATTGCAGCCTAAGTCCCGCTCTGCGAGGCTCGCAGTGCAATAATTACAGCCTAAGTCATGCGTGAGTCAACGGCTTGTCCCTGACATCCTTGGACAGCTCTTTGGTCTTGGCCATGGTGGAGAGTTTGGAATCTGATTAATTGATTGCTTCTATGGAAATGTGTCTTTAAGAGAGTGCTCCTGATCTCAGCTCGTTACCTGTATAAAAGACACCTGGGAGCCAGAAATCTTGCTGATTGATGGGGGATCAAATACTTATTTCCCTCACTGATCTGCAAATCAATTTATATCTTTATTGGCATGCGTTTTTTTTTTTTTTGTTATTCTGTCTCTCACTGTTAAAATACACCGACCAATAAAATTATAGACTGATCATTTCTTTGTCAGTGAACAAACGTTCAAAATCAGCAGGGGATCAAATACTCCCCTCCCCACTGTGTATAAATAAATATAAATATATATATATAAAGAGTCTTGGTGAGGGGTGCTGTTATGTGAGGGGGTATTGTGGAGGGGAGATGTTGTGGGAAGGGATCTTGGGGAGAGCACTGAGTCAATTGATCACGGTGGGGGGGGGGAGGCTATTGCTTTTTACAACCCTGCATTGGGAGAGGGGGCCTAAATGTGCTTTTTGCACCGGGGCCCTTCATTCTCTAGCTCCGCCATTGATTTAAATGGCACTTTATGTAACAGTGTTTAAAATGTGTACGTCTTAAAAGTGCTGAGCTGGTAGTTAGTTTAGTTGGTCAATGTGGGATTGATGTTTCCGCATTTCTTGACAAATCGAGCACCACCAATACTTTGGTTTTGTTGCGTGGATCTCCCAGACTTTTACAGATAATTAGGGCACACTATTTTATTACATTGTTACTTTACCAACTATACTTATAAACTTGATAAAATCATCTGTAAAATGGTTATATTATTATTTTATTTTTCCGAATCCCATGAGTTTTTGAGTAGAGGTTAGTGTGGCACATATGGACTGAAGGATGAAGAATGGGATACCTCCTGGAGAAGCGCTCCCTTTCCTATTGGGCATATGAAGTTAGATTGGACATCTCCGCAAATGTTCCCAAACTTCCCTATTTGGTACATATGGGTCTTGCTATAAAGCCATTTGATTTTATTAGCTGATACCTTATACCTTCATTATTGGGGTACAGTGATTTGCAAACTTGCAATATTTCTTCAAATGTCTTCTTCAAAAAACCTTTCAGGATTCAAAAGCTGAATATTTCCTAATTATTTATAGCCTCCAATGCATATATCTGGGATTAGCTTCCCCATGCAATCTAACCAGGGTTACTGTTGGAATTAACCATTTAATATATGCATAGATACCAATGCCTTAGTTCACCAACACGCCTCATGCACAGCAAGCTCCATTTCAGACCCTTTAAATGAGTATGGATCAATTATGGCAAAAGTAATTTTCCACTTGTCTTCCCAGCCATTAAAGGCATGTTGTACCAATGACAGTCTATCAATTTGGATGTCACATATGAAGATGGTATAGATTTGGGAAGCAATATGTTTGTAACAAAATCTATTAGCTTAGGGAACCACGTTCGTGTCAATATAATCAACTGGGACTGGTATGAAATGCAAAAACATGGAATTACCCAATAACTTGAGCTTATTTAAATGGTCCTTGTAAAGCCTCGGCAGTTTTTAAGTAAGACTGCAGAGAATAAGTTGGGTAAGCACTGGCAAACCATCCCATGATTATCTGTGTCTAAGCTCTCTACCTAAGGAGTCTCTTTGTTAACCCGGGACCTCATGTTAAGGTGTTGGTAAAAGTTCCATCAGTTCCAAACAAATAAATGGGGAAGAAGTGGGGGCAGTGACAGATTTTATTTTCCTGAGCTCCAAGATCTCTTCAGGTTGTGGCTGTAGCCATGAAATTAAAGATGTTTGCTTCTGGGGAGGAAAGCTATGGCAAGGCTGGACAAGCTATTAATTTTATTTTCCTAGGCTCCAAGATCTCTTCAGATTGTGGCTGTAGCCATGAAATTAAAAGATGTTTGCTTCTGGGAAGGAAAGCTATGGCAAGGCTGGACAAGCTATTAATAGGTAAATAAATATCCCAATCAACAAAGGTCCACATAGTTAAAATTAAGGTATTCATATAATGTAAGAGCTGGACCATAAAGAAGTCAGAGTGCTGGAGAATTGACGCCTTTGAAACTGCTTAGAGTCTCTTGAACTGCAAGCAGATACAATCATTCAATTCTACAGGAAATTAAGACAAACTGTTCACTGGAAGGTTTGATCATGAGACTGAAGCTCAAATATTTTGGCCATATCATGAGAAAACAGTATTCCCTCGAGAAGATTCTGATGCTAAGACAAATTAAAGGCTCAAGGGGATGTCAGAGGCAGAGATTCATTTAAGCATTGAGCTTGATGGAACTTTAAGGTGGCAGAAGCTGACAGATGTGCTGTGGTCCATAGAGTAATGGAGAGTCGGACATGACTGAATGACTAAACAACAACAATAAAAGTTCTATCAAAATCATTTGTAATGGAAATAGCTTTATCAAGCATATCAAGGACCATATTTGATAAAATCCAAAGAGATAGTTTCACTAAATCCAGAGTACATTCAATGGTCCATGGCAGATATCAGAGCTCCTTGTTGAGAAGAACATACAATTTGTTCCTTTCTAACCGAGTTCCTAGATTTAATTGTATATGAGCTGGAATTCCACTTTTTTAATAAAAAAAACACTACAATGTTTGTCTGAGAGTCCAATCCATGTAAAAGCAGTAATATAATGTAACACATTTTTAACTTCTACAATAGCTTAAAACAAAATATTCACAACATTTCCACCCTTTCACCAGACAGGAGATTTCAGACCTGCAAATTGATGTTAAATTTCTTTTCTTCTTACCAAGTTTATACTTTTGTAATATATCAGCAGCAGGGAATGTACAAGACACTTAATTAAATATAATAGTGGAATCCAAGCTTTCAATTTTCACATTGCCAACAAATCATCCTAAACGTGCTGCTAATAAGGGCTGTTCATGCATCGAGCCAACACAAGGTAGACAAGTTTAATTTGTTATCATTATCACTGTACATATATTTTTTTCTTCTAAGCAATTTTTTATATACCGAGGGGAGCTTGTTATGGATTTACAATTTTGCTGTTCTTCAAAGACCTAGTCAAGTGCTTTCAAGAGAACACAACATGAAGCCTTTCTTTGTAATTACACATTTATATTATACTGTTGTTTAGTCATTCAGTCTTGTCCAACTCTCCATGACCCTATGGACTGCAGCACACCAGGCACATCTTGTGTCTGGTTGTACTTATTCATAGGGTTTTCTTGGCAAGGATACTGGAGTGGGTTGCCAGACCTTTCTACAGTAATTTGTCTGACCAAAACGATTGCCCATCTTGGGTAACCCTACATGATATAGCTCACATCTTCATTGAGGTACACAAGCCCCTTAACCACGACAAGGTAGAGATCTAGTAAAGGCATTTATATTATAGCACCTTACATTGTATGTTACATACAGTTAATGAAAACAAACACTTTTGATATAATAGTTTATATCTTTGAGTGACGACGGTCTAAGTTCGGTTTGCCGTCATGGTGGCCCTCCAATTATTTTTTTGTTCCCCAACATGCACAAACTGCCCTAAACTAAACACTATGCCATATTGGTGTAGTGTGGACCACAAACCTATTTTCATCAAATCTTGTGGACATCAACATTCACACCACAATTTCTCTGACCTCTCTGCTTTGATTTGCCCATCTTGGGTGACCCTACATCTTCGTTGAGGTTCACAAGTGATTTCACCATGACAAGGTAGTGATCCAGTGGAGGCATTTATATTATAGCACCTTACAATGCCTATTACATACAGTCAAAAAAATATTTTGACATAATAGTTTATATCCTTGAGTGACAATGGTCCGTTAGATCTAAATTGGGTTTGCCATCATGGTGGCCCTCGAATTATTTTCTTGTTTCCCAACATACACAAACTGCCCTAAACTAAACACTGTGCCATACTGGTGTGGTGTAGATCTCAGACCTATTTTGATCAACTCTTGTGGACCTCAACATTCACACCACAGTTTTTCTGACCTCTCTGCTATGACCTGCCCATCTTGGGTGACCCTACATTTTCATTGAGGTTCACAAGTGATTTCACCATGACAAGGTAGTGATCCAGTTTTTATTATAGCACCTTACAATGTCTATTACATACAGTTCCAAAAATCTTTTGATATAATAGTTTATATCCTTTAGTGACAATGGTCTAAGTTGGCTTTGACCATCATGGTGGCCTTCCAATTATGTTCTTGTTCCCCAACACACACAAACGCCCTTAAACTAAACAATATGCCATATTGGTGTAATGTAGACCACAGACCTATTTTGATCAACTCTTGTGAGAGCTCAACATTCACACCACAATTTGTCTGACCTCCCTGCCCATCTTGCATGACCCTACATGGTATAGCCCACAGCTTCATTGAGGTACACAAGCCCCTTCACCAAGACAATGTGGCGATCCAGAAGGGACTCTTAATTAACAAGTGGTTACAAAATCAGCTATTAATATTAGTAAAATAAGTTAGTTATTGTCAGATTCTTTCTGCACTTTCATAGCAGCCACAGAAAATATTTTTGGTCTCTAAAAACAAGTTAGTTAATAATAATACTGATAATAAACAGTCCAGTGTAGTATATAAGTAGTGAGTGTAATGTATGATATAATAAAAATGCCACCTTTTAATGGCTAGTTTTATACTCCGCATTTATTTGCTGGAGTTTTCAAAGCTAGTTAAATTGGCTTTTATTATCTCTCGCGGAAACTAATCATTTCCCCATTGATTAAATGAGTATTATGATTTTTAATGAGAAATCAAGAACAAAAACAAAATAAATAAAAATGGGACTTAATTGATTCTTTGCAATTTATTTTTAAACAGAAAGTGTTATAATTAAGGAAAGTAGAATGTATTTACATGAATTTGGACAAGTTATGTTTTGTGTGAAACTGTTATAGCAAAGAACCACTGTAGTTCCATTGTACGCTCTATTGAAGCTCTACGCATGTCAATGGGGAGGTTTATTAGAAAATTAAATATAGATACAGCCATTAATTTATCATTATATGCACTTAAGGGAGCTACTATTTTGTTTCTGTTGATCTGCTTATCCAAGTGGTTGTTGCTGATTAGTAGTTCAGTTGTGCCCGACTCTCCGTGACCCTTTTAACACAGCACACCAGGCACATTTTCTTGTTGTTCTTATCCATAAGGTTTTCATGGCAAAGATACTGGAGTGGGTGCCAATTCCTCCTCCAGTGGATCATGATTTGTCTGATCTCTCTTCTATGACCTGCCCATCTTTGGTGACCCTACATGGTTTAACTCACAATGTCATTGAAGTACACAAGCCCCCTCACCACTACAAGGTAGCGATGCAGAAAGGAATCCAAGTGGTAGGGGACCTTAAACACAGAGAAGTATTTAGCTACATGAATTTAATGTTGGAATTCAAGATTGTATGGATAAGCAATTAACAATTAAAAAGTAAAGATATATCACTAGAACTCTGGTATTCCCAGTAGCAACATATGGATGTAAGAGGTGGACCATAAAGAAGTCTGAGTGTCATAGAATTGATGCTTTTGAATTGTGGTGTTGGAGAAAACTGCTTAGAGTTCCTCGGACTACAAGAAGATCCAATCAATTAGTATTACAGGAAATGAAGACAAACTGTACACTGGAAAGTTTGATCATGAGGCTAAACTCAGACATGTTGGCCATATCATGAGAAGACAGCATTCCTTAGAAAAAGTCTCTGATGCTGGGAAAGATTGAAGGCACATGAAGAAGGGGATGGACGAGGAGGAGATAGATAGACAAGGTCATTAATGCAACAAGCATGAGCTTGATGGAGATCAGAGAAGCAGGGGATGACAAATATGCCTAGCATGCTCAGGTCCATAGGAGAGAGTCGGACATGACTGAATGACTAAACAGCAAGTAAATGGAATCAGTCTACAAGAACTCTCTTTGTTGGAAACCAGCTTAATCATGAATAGTTACATATATTAGATAATAAATTAGTGACACTTACTTACCTTCGGAACTCCCATCCAGTCTATTGGAAACACCATTTCTATTGAGACTCATGTGGTGCACTTATATATTTTTTAAGGTTTTTAGAGGTTCATTTAGGGTAGATAACTGGTTGTTAGGAGTTAATGGACCCTCCACTCTAAAACACAAGAAGGTGGGGGGCAGAAATGGAGAGGGGTCCACTGGACTCACAGTTTTAATTGGGGGTAGTAAGGCATAGGAAGTGCGGTCATTCATTTTTTTTTCTTATTAACCACATTCTTGCCATTGGAGGAGTTTATGCATTTAGATAGATCGATATATAGATAGAGAGAGAGAGAGAGATATAGATAGATAGATAGATAGATAGATAGATAGATAGATAGATAGATAGATAGAGAGATGGAAAGATAGATAGATAGATAGATAGATAGATAGATAGATAGATAGATAGATAGATAGATAGATAGATAGATAGATAGATAGAGAGATGGACAGATAGATAGATAGATAGATAGATAGATAGATAGATAGATAGATAGATAGATAGATAGATAGATAGATAAATAGATAGATAGATAGATAGATAGATAGATAGATAGATAGATAGATAGATAGATAGATAGATAGATAGATAGATAGAGAGAGAAATAGATAGATAGACAGAGAGATAGATAGATAGATAGATAGATAGATAGATAGATAGATAGATAGATAGATAGACAGAGAGATAGATAGATAGATAGATAGATAGATAGATAGATAGATAGATGATAGATTAACCACATCCTATTAAATCAGTGGAATTGCCAACGTCAGATAGACACATATATATATTAGAGATGTCGCGAACAGTTCGCCCGCTGACTATTTGAGGCGATTTTGGCATGTTCGCGTTCGCATCGGACAGCGAACACATGCGCTTTTGGGTTCGCCCCCTATTCTTTATCATTGAGGAAACTTTGACCCTGCACCTCACAGTCAGCAGACACATTCCAGCCAATCAGCAGCATACACTCCCTTCCAGGGCCTTCCATCTGAAGGACAGCATACATTTTAGAATCATTCTGAAGCTGCATTCGTTGTGAAAGGACAGATAGTGTAAAAAACAACCCTTTTTTTCTTTAATCTAATTTCAGTTGCTTGCCTGTGTCAGGCTCACAGCTTATATTGTGCTTAGTGAAATAAAACAACACTTTTTTGACTGTAATAGATTGAATAGCAATTGCCTGCCTACAGGCGTGTGTGTGAAGCCTATTGCATCTACTCTGCCAACTTTTGCCAGTGCACAGTGACACTCATATCTGGTGGCACCTTACATTGCACGCGCAGTGCCCCAAATTTGAAGTAGGAGGTCCGACCAAGCATCTTTTTCCATCTCCCTGTTCCAAAAATCAATGCCATATACACGTCCCCTAATAGTGGACGTAACAGGGATTAAACCGATAGGAATAGTACTACTTAACAGTACACACCTTATAATAACGCAGACAGAGGCAACGCAGAGAGAGGAGTCTGAAGAAGAGGAGTCAGAGGAGGAAGGTGGCTTTGAGGAGGTGGAAGACCAAACACAGCAGGCGTCCCAGGGGGCTTGTTGTCACCTTTCGGGGACCCTTGGTGGCTGGGTGGAGGAAGAGACCTTCAATGACATCAGTGAGGACAAGGAACGGGACATGGCTAGCTTGGTATCCAACCTTGTGCAAATGGGGAGTTTGCGGTTGTGCAAAGGGACTGTTTGCGGTTGTTTGCGGTGCATTAAACGGGGAGATTGGTCTGTTACTGTAAAGCGGGTGTAACCCTTACACTACCTGATCGATACAACATCTTACCTGATGTTATAAAGCATGTTATTCCAAACAATTTAGGAATGTTAGGTGATTTATGCCCTTTATGGCTTAAAACCAGACTCTGCATCAACTATGTAATTTTCCGTGGGAGTTTTGCCATGGATCCCCCTCCGGCATGCCACAGTCCAGGTGTTAGTCCCCTTGAAACAACTTTCCCATCACTATTGTGGCCAGAAAGAGTCCCTGTGGGTTTTGAAATTTGCCTGCCCATTGAAGTCTACGGCGGTTCGCCGGGTTCGCCCGTTCGCGAACATTTGATGGAAGTTCGCGTCCGCTATTTGCGAACCTAAAATTTGATGTTCGCGACATCACTAATATATATATATATATATATAGAGAGAGAGAGAGACAGAGACAGAGAAACAGAAATATAGTAAGATAGCTAGATAGATATATAGATAGATAGATAGATAGATAGATAGATAGATAGATAGATAGATAGATAGATAGATAGGTGGGCTAGTGTAGCATGTTCACATTAGTTGGGGAATACTGAGTTTCATACTTGTACTCTTCTATGGTAGTCAGGTTGCCTGCCCAAGTTAAAGCCAGTTGGATACCGATACGCCCATTGTGCAAGTCCTTAATTTTTTAGGCGTTTTTTTATTTAAACAATGTAACAATGTAAGAACTCCCAAAGTTGCTTGTAAAACCTCCCACAAGACTGAGAAAGCCTTTGTGAGAGCTCCTACAGAAGCCATGTAAGCGTCATGGAAGAGCCATGGAAGCGTCAGCCTTTGAATTTGGTCATACCCTTTAATCTATGGTCCCCATAAAAATGTCACAGGACATATACTAACTCTGTTTAACAAGACATATTAATACTTCTACTTCTATTAATTCTCTACTTCTTACAAATCCCTATGGAGACTCATGCACATCTTGTCCACAGTCTGAATAGCCAATAATTGTCCAAGAACGAGGTGCTGGCCATGGTGCTGAACGCGCAGCACACACCTGGGGTATTTCTTTCTTTGCATTTCACAAGTAAGAACATCAATCCTTTCTAGAGCTCTGTTCCATTATGATGCAAATGTAAATGTACTGTAAGAAGGGTGACAACACATGCAAATATAATATGCATGGTGTGAAAAATGGCACAATGCATAATATGATACTTACAGATTACATTATTTTGAACTTTTTGTGCAGGCAGCTGGAAATTCAATACAAAACTGGATTAAAACCCAGACCCCCTCCCCCATTTGATGCCCCAACACCCAGCCTAAAGGAACTCGAATCTCATGTCTCACCAATTATGACTTAATCATCTGACAGATAAGGAGCAGATATATTAAAAGTTGACAATTGTGACTGTTTACTTGTAGCATTAACAAGTGTTTACTGACTGGTGATGTTAAAGCTACTGACCCAGAGGCTTTTTTAGACAACGCACATCTGTTGTGTGAATTATAAAGTTTTATTTCACTTTGTCAATTAGTTTGACAAAATATGTGAATTCCAACCCATTTACTGCTTCCAGAGAAACATTTTTTAGATGCATACATTAGAAATGTAAAATAATGAAATCCATTAATTAAACCTCAATATAATTATTAAGCTATGATTTATAAACTTTATATATTTTATCAGAGAGAAAGTGAGTAAGGGAGAGATAGAGAGAAAAATATGGTGGCAGTGAGATAGGGCTTCTTCCACTAAGGACTGCATGCATACATAAAAATGCTTCTCATCAGTGGTGGAGCACCGGGGCCCACAACAGAAGGGTGCCCTCTTACAAGGGTTGGACTGTTAATCTATTAATAATCATGTTTATAGAAAGGTGGTCTGATGGCGGAAAGAAGGAAGGAAGAAAAGAAGGAAGGAAGGAAGGAAAGAAGGAAGCAAGGAAAGAAAGAAAGAAAGAAAGAAGGAAGGAAGGAAGGAAGGAAGGAAGGAAAGAAGGAAGGAAGGAAAGAAAGAAGGAAGGAAGAAAAGAAGGAAGAATCAAAGAAGGAAGGAAGGAAGGAATGAAGGAAGGAAGGAAAGAAAGAAAGAAAGAAAGAAGGAAGGAAGGAAAGAAGGAAGGAAGGAATTAAAGAAAGAAAGAAGGAAAGAAAGAAAGGAGGAAGGAAGGAAAGAAAGAAAGAAGGACATAAGGAAACAAATGAGGAAAGAAAGAAGGAATGAAAGAAAGAAAGAAAGAAAGAAAGAAAAAATTTGGTGGAGTTACATGCGACATAGAGAGATAAAGCCAATGAGAGAGATATAGATATATAGAAAGAGAGATTGAGAGAGAGAGAAAGAAAGAGAGGGTGTTGACAAGGGAAGACATATACCAGAGGTGGGGACGGATATACAATAGATATAAAGAAAGAGCGAGAGATATGGAAATAAAGAGGTGAAGAAGAAAGACATATATAAGAAGTGATGGAAATATAGAAAGAATGAGAACAAAGGGAAAGAGAGATATATAGATATATAGAAAGAGAATAAAGAATCAGAGAGAAACGGAAACAGAGAGAGATAAAAAAAAGGAAAAACAGAAAAAGAGAAAGAAAGAATGTGAGAGAAAGGGAAAGAGAGCGATATAGATATATTGAAAGAGTAAAAGAGAGATAATGAATGGGGGAGAAAGGGAAAGAGTGAGATATAGATATATAGAAAGAAAAAAAGAGAGAGAGAAAAGAAAGAGAAATAGAGAGAAAAAGAGAAAGAAAGAATGTGAGAGAAAGAGAGGGATATAGATATATAGAAAGAGAAAGAAAGAATGGAAGAGAGAGAATGAAAAAAAATATATATATATATAGAATGAAAAAGAAAGAATGGGAGAGAAAGGCAAAGAGAGATATACAGAAAGAGATAGTGAAAGAAAAAGGGGTCTTGAAGAAGGAAGAGATGTACAAGAAGAGTTGAAGAGACAGACAGCCACAGAGAGAGAGAACATGGCAAAGAGCAAGGGAGGTAAAATATAAGAAAATCAAAAAAGAAAGTCAATAAAAGGGGGAGGATTGAGATAAAGAAAGGTGAGACCATAAATTATATGTGACCTTTATTTGAAGGTTAAACCATAAAGCATTAATTGTCCTGGAGCCAACAATAGTATATTACTGTTTAATTGTAATAAAGTATTTTACAACCCAATTCATACTATATCATTTCTGAGCATTAATCACGGTATATTCAGTTTATTTCCACCTAATAAATCATGACGAGTGCCATCACTATACATGTTATATTTAGCCGCACAGTCATACAATAAGAATATAATGTGATATTTCTGAGGTTATTCTCTAAAGTTCTGCATTGAAACGATCCCATAAAAAGAGAGAGGTTCTGCAGCAATCAGGTCCGGCTCGTGGTTGCAGGAACTGATTGTCATTCAATGCAACCGGCTATTTTGGACAAAGCTATCCATCACTTGTGAATGTTTTCAAAAAGCCTGCCTGGAGACTCCTATGATATCCTTTCAGCAATGTCCTAATCTCCATAAATTGTTAGTAAGAGCTGCATTAAACCAGAGTGTCATCGATCCTGCCTTCACTGCGGCAATTCAGAAATGATGCACTGTCTATATTCTCATGTGACACCAACTTATGACACTGAGTGTGTTAAATATGGGATGTCATGTGGCTTTTATCATTATATCTCAATTTAACAACATTGTATTGTATGGTATGTCTTGGGATCCATGAACCTCACGTCACCCCATCTAATGCCCTTACACTCTTCACATAAAAGCATATAAATTGCTACAATGACTCTAACATATAGGGGTTGGTAAATAATTACACTGACACTGATGTCCACTGGAGCTCGGCACATAACTGATGTTTATGACTTAAATGTTAGGTGATAGGGGAAGATTATGTCCTGAGTGTGCATCATCACCCTGACCACATGTATAGAGTGAAAGGAGCAGATACCTTAAAGAAAATGGGAATTAAAAGGACCAATGTAATGCCTTGCTTAGAGGAGCCCATTTTTTTATTATACATTGATAATTATCAAATATCCTATTTAATGATTTAAAATAACAATATTCAGTATTAAATTCACTTTCAAAGATTGAATTATAAGCCTCCAGTTGAGCTTGTTTCCAAATCAACAATGAAGAGTGATTTGTTTTTTGGTATTTTACACAGAGAAATCAAATCTGTGTTTACATGTGTCACTGACATGCCCACTGCCAAACCCGCAGCTACAGCTCTGTGTAGTGAGCAAAAGAAAAAAACCTTAACCCTCAACAAATTCATCTGTGCAGAACATTGATTGTTGGAATCACCTAAACAGGTCAGTGTAGTCCTTAGTCCAGGAAAAAACTTCTATTAATCACTGTCTTTACCTCACTCTCATCTATTTGTTATTACTCATGCAACATGCAGTAGGCAGGATACACTTTGTATGTAAACAGACCTACAACTTGCTGCTTTTTCACACCATGAAGAGCATTTACAATGAGATAAATGGCCCTTTAACAATTTATAGATATTTATGTACAGTAAATGTTCAATTTTTTTATTTGAACACTGACATTTCTTATCTGAGGAAAATGGATCTTGAGTTTTACTTTAAATAAGGAAATAGGTTTTTCAAAGTAAAATTTCTAGCAACATATTTAGATTTTGTTTTTAATAATTGTTACCTTGTTTATTCTTAGTACGGGAATAACTGGAGTCTTTAACGTCTGTAAAAATTGTTTATATCAACTAAGGCAGATATAAAATAAATAACATGCATAAACAATTTTAATAATTGCAAAGATGTGGAAGGCTTGAGTCATGTTAGTATTACCTGGCTGCCATTTTTATCCAGTGAATCTGACATTTAAAGGTTATGAATAGTCTCTAAATAATTGAATGGAAAAAGCTAAATTAACAGCAAAATGAAACACTGAGGCTTTTGTTCCTTGTGTATAATGAATGTTCTGGTGCTGTATGTGCCCCCTGCTAGGATGAAGTGCATGCATCTGATGGGCTGTCAGAAACAGTGTATAATGTGTTATGTATACAGGTACATCTGAAAATACAAATTGTAGTGTGTATATATATATATATATATATATATATATATATATATATATATATATTGGGACATAGTTACCCAAGGGTTTATGTGAGTCACAGATTCTGCAATTCTGGAAAGCTCTGTTGGTCTGTTCCCTCAGAAGAAATGAATGGATTATCTTTCCTGCTTAGTTAATTAGCTGCACCTGGACAGACCTGATTTAAGACTGCTCCTGGAGTATGGGAGGGGCTGGTTAAGCCATTAAGCCACCCCTCCCAGTCTTAAATCAGGTCTGCTCAGGTGCGGCTAATTAACTGTGCCGGAAAGTTAACTCTTTCAGACCTTGTGTTTGAATGGAACTTTACAGAGTCTGTGACTCACATAAACACCTTGTATAATTGGTTGTTATTAAAACATGAGTGGAATTTTACACAATTTAGCTTAAAAGTAGAGAATTTAAGCATAATTTGAGACAGTGATGGAAAATGAGCTAAAACCTAATCATCCAATTCTAAGCAAATCACTCACATTGAACTGTGCCCTGTGTACACTTCAAAATTGCATGAGGTCCAGATTTTGAGGAGTTTGGGCATTTTTTACACATACATATATGCCAGAAAAAGGTCATGAACATGGAGCACTCAAGGAGTATTCCAATTCGAAGCTCTGCAAAGCAGATTCTGCACCAGCTCTACATGGAATCCATATTAAAAATGGATAGAAGGAAAACACTACAAGATGAATTTACTTAATTTACACAACACGATTCAGAACTTTTTTTTAGCATTGTCTACTGAGTATTTTTTATTGGAACATTAAACATCTGAATCTATTTGAGATATGTTGGTCTGCTCATAACTGCTTATGTTCCAGTGGTCAACTCAACTGGCTATTTTCGTAATTGACCTCTCAGAGTAGGAGATGGCAAAACCATGTACTTCAAAAAACTCCAAACAACATGCTTAGCGAATTCACTAGTTTGTTATGACTATAGAACTCTTAGAGATATACTGGAGAACCTTAGAGATATACTGGAGAACCAATAAAGATTCTATGTTATCATCTGGGACAAACTTACTAAGACATGAAGTTCCCAAGAGTCCTCTGACACTCATTAATAATTCTAGTTCAACAACCCTTTCATTTATGAAAAAAGTATTTCTTATGCCTTTGTTCTATGGAAGAATCAAAGCATTTATCAATTAATATAAGGTAATTTACATTTATTCTCTTATCTAGTGACGGACCGATACGCATTCTGAAACCAACTGTTCTCCTATGTATCATGGCACCATTTATATAATGTTGACTCACTTTTGAAACGTAGTTAAGCTCATTGTTTTGTATAAATGTATATATATATATTTATATATATATTCATTATGTTAATATTGTGAAAAAGTAGTGAGTGTATATAACAGAAAATAACCTTTTAAGACATGCCAATCGATCTATGATATATGGAAATTACCCACTTTCTGTAAATGTCAAATGATGCATTACAACAAGAAGTCACTGGAAAAGTAATTCATAAATATTGGCATAAAATAAAGTCAGAAATGTCCTAAGGTTTCTACTTCCATTCAGTGTTATATAATTTAGATTAACACATTTATTAGAATTCAGTTCAACTTATTAGTGGTTATATTACATGGACACACCTGTAGGATACAAAAAATGATTCTGAAAACTCATAGATATTTCAATTTGCTGAAACGAATGATAGAATAAGACGTCTCATTTGTATAATAATCCTTGAGATATTTATAATAATAATTTAATATCCATAACAAAATCTTCAATTAAACAGGTAAAAAAATTAAAAAGTTACATTTATTTTCTAATAATCTTTGACTATACAGTATATAGAAATTCAATGTATGACTGCAGTTTGGAGGTTTAATTGCAGTTCAACATTTCATTATAGTGATGATGATTATAATAATTTTGTGAATTAGAGGGTTGAGTCACATTATTATGGCTACTGCCTACTTTTGATGTCAGCAGCATGTTGCCAATGAAATATGGCACTTGTTCTGGGCTGGCTTGGTTGGCATATACAGTGACATATAGGCATTCTGTAAACATATCAACCATTGCTGTCATGTGTAAAATGTGTGATTTATCAGACTTTGAGAAGGGGAGGATCATTGGCTACAAGGGTTGCCGTATGTCTGAAACAGTACAGTTTGTCAACTGTCCATGTATGTTTTGGTTAAAGTCTACCATGACTGATCAAATTGCACCATTGCGAATAAAGGGCATCGAAACGGCTGAGCATTATGTGCCTTTGAAGTCAGCAACTCCCAGTTCAAACGAATCAGTGGGCAACCAGAGTATAAAAAGACAGTACAGCCAACCCTGTTGCGCATGGGGCTCCAAAGCAAACGGCTGGTCACTGCACCCATGCTGACGAGGGTTCATTTTCAGAAATTTGCACGACAGTACCAAAATTGGACTCCTTCTGATTGGCAAAGGGTTGCCTTCTCTTTTCAGTCCTGTTTTCTGCCCCATCGACTGGATGGACATTGGCATGTCAGGCGCGAAACCTCCAGGAAAAAAACACTCTGCAACCATTGCTGGAAGAACACAAGCTGGTGGCGGCAGCGTTCTGGTCTGGGGAAAGTTTTCTTAGCATTGTCTGGTTCCACTCATACCTCTGGAAGGCACTCTTAACTGATTGGGTTATTTATCCATCCTTGCAGATCAAGTACACCCATACATGGCGACTGTCCTCCAGCAGGACAATGCAACATGTCATACGGCCAGAATTACCTGGAAGTGGTTGGAGGAGCACGACGAAGACTTCCAAGTGGCCTCCAAATTCCACGGACTTGAACCCGATCAAGCACCTATGGGACCACCTTGATCTCCATGTCCGCTGCATGGATCCTCCACCAAGCACTCCTCAGCAGCTGTGGGATGCAATGCAGTCCGCATGGCTCCAGATACCCTTGCCACATTCGAGCATCTGTTGACTCAATGCCATGCCATCTAGCTGCTGTCCATGCTACCAATGGCGGTTATTCAAAATATTAGCTGGTGTTCATAATAATGTAACTCAACTTTACTTTAAATACTACAAATAATCCTGTCGCATGCTGTCCAGTACAGCAAACGTCTAGCAAGCTCTTAAACTATGCATTAGATAAACTATTGATCAAGACAAGAATGCATAAATCTCTCTCTCTCACACTCTCAAAAATCCATAATTTTCCATCTGCTTCAACAGAAAATGCAAATTAAAACCGATGAGAAACATATTTCTTTGCGGCCATTATGTATTTTTGCATGTCTCACCCAGGAACGGTTACCATTTACATACCTACTATGTTTTATTAAAATGTAGTTTTACCACCTAAGATGACTTAATACAACTTCTGGAAACATTTAGATTTGTTTGGTATACTCTTACGTGCATAAGAAGGCTTTCATTAATCTTAGTCCCTTTAGTTTATACATCTATACATTACTATTTCCTAATGCAAGTCTATCAAGATACTATAGTTTATATTGTTAGATCTTATGCTTACCACTTGGCATGCCAAAATTGTCTTCAGTCAAAACAAAATTAATAGCATAATATCAGCTTTCAGCTTCTTACTCGAGAGATTGTTCTTTTGCATGAAGAAGATATGGAGCAAAATTTGCAAATGGCTCTAATAGATCATTGCAGTCGGCTTTCTATGTGGAAATAGCTTTTGCATTTAGAAGTATGGAGATGAATATGAGACAAGTGACAAATTTCGAAAATCAAAAGACCACATGGCATGCCAATAAGTCACCACGCAGAATGAATGTTTCAATGAAATGATAATGCAGGCGAAATTCATCTTTCAATTGTTGCAATTTTGCGAAGCTTTTGAATGAATTTGCAATGATTATCAACCATTATTTCCATGAAAAGACAGAGTCTTGAGTCTCCAACCTTATAAGCTAAAGATATGCTCTGTTATTGGTCTTTATCTGGTTCTATGCACTTCACATTGTGGTATTTTACGTAGACAGATGTGATAGAAGAATCAAAACGTCCGTCATGTATGAAAAAAAAAAATATTGAAGAAGATCTCATGAGTAAAGCTACATTTTTTTAAAGATTGATTTAGGATTATTCAGGTTAAGGGTTGCACTTTTGGATTTAATGGTTGCTCACTGCCCTGTAATCAATATATAAATCTGAGAACCAAACTGATTATGAATATTATTCTTGAGCTTGTCAACTCTTCCCTAAAAGATCATCCGACCAAGTCACACTATTTACTAGCACCTCTACTTTTTTTCTTTTTACTATTCTTGAGAAGATTAGAGATCAGCTTGTGTTGTAGTAGACTGACCAATGAGGACATTTCCTCTTGATATGTGAGAGTTTGCTTCTGGGGAGAAAAGCTATGGCAAGCTTGGACGATTTAGTAAACTAACTATAGTTCTGCATAGTTAAAAACTATGGTATTCCCAGTAGTAACATACAGATGTGAGAGCTGGACCATAAAGATGTCTGAGCGCTGTAGAATTGACACCTTTGAATTGCGGTGTTGGAGAAGACTGCTTAGAGTCCGATGAACTGCAAGAAGATCCAATAAATCAATGCTTCAGGAAATCAAGATGAACTGTTCACTAGAAGGTATGATCATGAGACTAAAGCTAAAATATTTTGGCCATATCATGAGACGGCAGGATTCCCTAGAAAAGACTCTGATTCTGGGAAAGATTGAAGGCACACGAAGAAGGGGGAAGCAGTGGCGGAGATGGATAGATGAGGCCACTGAAGCAATGAACAAGCACTTGATGAAGCTCAGAGGGACAGCGATTGAGAGATGTACCAGGCGTGCTGCTGTCCATAGAGTCACGGAGAGTCAAACATGACTGAACAGCTAAACAACAACAACAATCTGGGAGTTGTTTAGCCATATATTGTCAATACTTTAAAGAGTTATGAGAACAAGACTTTTTAATATCATAATTTAAAGACAGACTTTGACCCCAAGGAGAAAGCTCTTCTCTTGAAATAGTAAAT
Source organism: Discoglossus pictus (assembly GCA_027410445.1). NCBI lineage: Eukaryota > Metazoa > Chordata > Amphibia > Anura > Alytidae > Discoglossus > Discoglossus pictus. The sequence continues at coordinate 11,366,799 of CM050171.1, read as the reverse complement.
CTTAGCCTCAGAAATCTTTTGGATTGAGGAGCCTTATTAATTTATTTGTTGTTGCTTTTGACCCATTCAATGTACCTCAGGGAAAGCATCCCAAGCAATCACCCAATGTTTCTGAGAAACAGCCATATCCCAATATCCACGTGATGGAATTTTATGTAGAGTACTTGAAATTGGACCTGTTGGGTATTAAGTCAATAAATTACATTTCTCTTAATGAGATTTGCTGTTCTATTGCATTATTTATTAATTTACTAATTACTAGAAGTGTTGGCAAGTCTACCAGTATTTGGCATCCACCACTAGAATGTCATTTCCATTAAAGACAATATACAGTGTTGGTCCATACTTGACATATTCGATTCTGAATATTAGAAAATAATGTAGATGCCATTTTGTAATGTTTGGGATATTTAATTTTGTTATTGAGATAATGTATAAATATGTAATAAAGGCTGAGGACACTACTGGTGCTTTCCATTAGGAATCGTCCAGGTTGTAGACTGATAAAAACTATCTTCGAAACCTTTCAATTCCATTAGTACTTTTAGTGGTTTTAAAATGAATATTTTTAGATATATAATGAGAAGAAACATCACCTAGTGTACCAAGAAAGGTTTTTTACCTGGGTCTACAAGTTTTACATTTAAAGGGATGGTAATAAATCCAATTATGTAAAAATAATGGCAACTCCAAAAACTTTCTTCCACTTTGGATCATGTAACAAGTCAGAAAAATAAATGTTCTCCTCCGTCTAACACTGAATCAAGTTTTCTACACTCATTTATTAGATAACAAAATTAAAACATGGTCTTTTAAATGCATATTACATTGGGGACTGCATTGTTCCTTTAAATAGCCTCATTGCATGTACCATTAAGATAAGCATTAATTTATATAATAAAATGTTCAGTATTGTTAATACATCGCTAGGAAAATCCCTGGCTGAAGAAAAGTGAGAGCTCCAGCGTGCAATAAGCCCAATAATTTGTCTAATTAAAGCAAAGTGTATACACAACAACAAATGATTCTCAAATTTATAATAATTCAAATCATGTCAAAAATTCATTTGGCCTAATTTCATTTTTGCTTGGTACGAGAGATAAACTTGGAGTGCTAGATTAACTTTTACAAATTTAATTGTATATCTTAATTAATAACGTTGCTAGGCTTTTGGCATGGCCAAATTAAATATATTTCAAAATAAAAATGAGAGAGTCTTGGGTGAATTCCAATATGATACTAAAGCACATCATAAAAGAAAATGGCAGCTCAGTAATTAAAAAGAATGGCGATGATTAGAGGCATTTTTTCTCCATTAAATATCCTCATACTGAGTTTTTTTTTATATCTGTCAGACTAAATAGGCAAAATAATTAGCTTGTGTAGAGAGTGCTTAAGGCTTTGTTATCATGTAGACAATACCTGCAAGTGTCATGTGGCTGGTTCATTCCAAGCAGACCTAAAGAGAAGTGGTAGTGGCAAAAGTCTATAAAGAACATTTTAAAGGGCCACTGTAGTCCAAAACCTTCTTTACATGTATGACAGCAAATGTAGAATGAAATTAATCCAATTTAAAATCCTGATCATATCAATTAAATCTCTTAACAACATCAAAATACCCTTGTCTCAAAATACTCCCCCAACCACCCTCTTTGCTCTGCTAATTTCTTGTTTCTTTCCTCCTCTCTCTGGTCTCCACCTCTCACTCTTCCTTCAGGACTTTTCTTATGCTGCCCCTTCTCTATGGAACTCCTTGCCTCGCTCCACTAGACTCCTCCTAGATGAAAACCTTCTAAAATTCATTAATTTAGCACTTGTATAAAGAAGCTCATCAGCCTTAATATGCACGTTCTACAGCATTATATCACACCCATAATCTACAGTATAACAGCCTCATCTAATAAACTAAGATTCTTCCATTCGCTCATATATGCCATTATGAAGAAAACAATTCCTGAGATATATGAGTGACTCCACTAACAAAACTAGGCCAGCCCTCAAATATAAGGCAAGACCCCAAGGGTGTTATCAGGACGCTCAAATACCATTGAGATATGGACAAATGAGAAAAGACTGTGGTAAATAGAGTGTGCTACTGGATAGTATCCATTAGGTCAGAGGCGGAGCTGGTGAATGGAAGCCCCTCCCCTTGCAACAAGCCAACTTAGTGCCCCTACCCAAGACCTCTTCCCATAACACCTCCCAAAGACCCCATCCCATCATAGCACTCCTAACCATAACCTTTGCCATAGCTGCTCCTCCCAACACCCTTGACCATAGCTGCTCCCCCAAGACCCTTTCCATAGCTGCTCCCCCCAACACACTTGACCATAGCTGCTCCCTCAAGACGCTTTCCACAGCTGCTCCCCCCAACACCCTTAACCATAGCTGCTCCCCCCAACACCCTTGACCATAGCTGCTCCCCCAAGACCCTTTCCATAGCTGCTCCCCCCAACACACTTGACCATAGCTGCTCCCTCAAGACCCTTTCCATAGCTGCTCCCCCCAACATACTTGACCATAGCTGCTCCCTCAAGACGCTTTCCGCAGCTGCTCCCCCCAACACCCTTAACCATAGCTGCTCCTCTTCCTTTACCTTAAGCCTACACTACTAAAAAAATTAAATATAAACAAAATAATTACAAAGCACTGGGCCCCCACCAGAGGAGGGCCCTGGTGCATTGCACCACCTGCACCACTGGTAGCTTCCCCTTGCTTTAGGTAACTTTTTGAAAATATTCATGATAGAAAATGGTGGAATCTGTGTCCCTTTAAGTTGAGACAAATAGGATTAACACAACCACTCACATTTAGGAATAGGATTGCTTTACTGGAACCGGCATCCTTTTACATTTGGCTCCTGCACCCAAGGGTGTGAAACTCACCATTACAGAGCATTTGAATTCAAAGGACGCATTAGTAGATGCACAACAGCTGCATTTTGCTGATTATTTTTGAGGTATCCACAACAAGCACTGCAATTTGCCAGAAAACGAGAAAAAAATGAAACAAATACCAACAAAAATCACACTAAATGTATCTTCCTGAATGTGCTATTCTGACTCTCACATTAAAAGATCTAATTATTTTTTCTACTTCCTGCCAAACCAGTTCTGGCAATGGCAGCAAAGCAATTTAAATCAAATTATATGCCTAGAAGAGACCTATTCATAAATCAAATGTATTCAGCCTATCATGATTCTATCATTTTCTGAATCCCAAATCAGAGTAAAAGGCTCGATGAATGCAGAACATCGGCCCAACTGTTTCCTGTAAATAAAGAACGGGTTAAGCAAAACATGGTGAGTGTTTCTGGGTGACTGCTTCAAAAATGAGAAGCTTTATGATGTGTATTCGTTCTACACAAATTACTGGATGTGAGAGCTGGACCATAAAGAAGGCTGAGCGCCATAGAATTGATGCCTTTGAATTGTGGTGTTGGGAAAAACTACTTAGAGTCCCTTAGATTTCAAGATGATCAATACTGAAGGAAATGAAGCCAAACTGTACCCTGGAAGTTTTGATCATGGAACTAAAGCTAAAATGCTTTGGCCATATCAGGCCTCCCTAGAGAAGACTCTAATGGGAAAGACTGAGACACACAAAGAAGGAGGATGGCAGAGAGGAATTACGGTAGATAATTGAAGCAATCGACAGTGGGACAAGGCTGACATATGTGCCTGGCTTGCTACAGTCACATACGGTCATGTTGGACTAAACAACAAGAGCAAGTTGATCAGATACACTAAGATTATCAGAGGTTTCAATGCTTTATGTCCGAATCAGCTTCGGAAATTCCCTTACCTGGAGTCAATATGGAGCAATGTGCCAATGAGAGCAAACAAGTTTCAAAAGCATTGATATAACTGAAATGTTCTCAGCCATATTCAAGTCTTCTTATGCCCAACTGGACAAATGACTATCCATCTTCTGCAGAGATCTTTATGTCACAGCTGCTTCATTAGAGACCTAGAGGCTGCTCTTGGTTGGATGACACCATCCCAAATCCACTAGGTGTTCGGCCCTACTGCCCACGTGTGTCCATGGAGAGCTTGAGCAAATACTCATCTGTCCATCTGCAATATCTACACCTTGCAATACTGCAAATGATGGGCCCAAGAGGCTGAGCAATAAAAAAATATTTGGTCCAAGTGAAGAAGGACGGAGATGTAAGCCGCATGCTCTTGTTAGGATAGACCTAGCCTTTGATATGCTACCTCTACAACACTACAACACATTTATGATTTGTAAAATATGATTTGAAATAAAACTGTGTGGGTTACAACCTTATACATGACAATCACCAAAGTATCATGGACACCTTCATGGACCAGATGAAGCATCAACATTAATGAACCTTGATGTGTGAAATTTCCACTTCCATTATTATTATTAGTCAAGCTCATAATTCATAAATATAAATATTTTACTTTCTTCAAAATGTGGTTCCTTTAATATTAAAAGAATATATATATATATATATATATATATATATATATATATATATATATAAATATATATATATATATATAAATGGCATTACTGATCAGTCAAGTGTACAGATCTCTACGCAAGGTTTGAGATAAATATATATGGAATATAATGTGTATATATATATATATATATATATATATATATATATATATATACATAATTGTATGTATATAAATTAAATGATTGTTGTGGTAAACTACCTCCCCACAAAATCTACTACACAGACTAGGAACCAGCCCCACGATGATGAGAGTTCCTGGCTTGTGCAAACCCCATCCTGGGCTTTGCTTAAAGCTGTGTAATACAGCAGGCAGATGCTTAAAAGGAGCCATTTTTAAAATTGGATTTGGATTAAAGAGCGATGCCTTTGTGGGCACATTTGCATTTCCCTGCCCAGGTTCCCAGAATGCCGTGTAATAAATGTATTTTTCAGAATTATGAGCAGGAAACACGTTTTTTAAAGTTTATTTACTATATATATATATATATATATATATATATATATATATATATATATATATATATATATATATATATATAGCCAGATTAACTAAACAACATTTTGCAGTGTGCTTATGTAGTGAAGATTTATCCTTTTGATATGACCCCTTCACTTGAGTGCTTTTTATGTCATTCCTGTAGTGCATCTCAGTTCAGGTTTAATAAAACTACACTGAAATACCTAAAGCCGCGGGTTACATTCCCTCAGGTGATATTGGTCACCGCACCGTGAGGGTAAATCATACCGACTCACACCATCTCACGTACTAAATCTAGATTAAATCATTCTAGATATGCTCTCTTGTGAAAGAGGCTCAACTGAGCAACTAACTAAATAAAAAATATAATAAATAAATGTTTTCAATGCAAGAAAATAAATGCAAGTATTTGATTGAATTACCATTTTTGGGGGAAACAAATTCTTCTGATTTATAGGAATTGAAACTCTAATAATAATAATAATAATAATAATAGAAAGAATATAAATTATTTAAATATAATAATAGAAATATGAGAATTTCTGTGTTACTGTCAAGGTTCAGCTTCTATACATTTCTAGAAGTTAAGAAAAGTAGAAGCATTTTTCAAATTGTTTTGAGTTTAAAGCATTAATCTTTTGTGAAAAAAACTTACACTCAAAATAGCTGTTTTCACCTGTAATCCTGAGGCTGGGTCGCAATCAATTCTTGTGACTATACCTGTGATAAAAATCACATTACAGAGTATTAGATAGGGCAGCTAGAATAGCACAGCCCCTATGTCCTATTTCAGGGACCTCATATCTGAAGAGCTATGGTGTGCCCCACGAGCTGGCTAGGTTACCTACAATAAAGCACACAACGTGGCTAAAGAATTATAGAGTCAAATCTATTAGTCCAACAAGATGGCGCAAACCAGTTAAAAAATATTAAAACACATTCACACAGCTAAAAACAAAGTTCTAGCCTTACAGCAACCCCATTGGGCATGAACGCCTACAAGTATACTATTGGTTACAAACAAATACCCGTATGTAAACCCCCATTGGGTGTAAGTAATCCGCATAATCAAAGTTGGTATATAATGGTAGAGACAAGTAGCAACCGTTTCGCCCTGTAATTGGCTTTTTCAAAGGCTAAAATGCTTGAGAAGCCAGAGCTGCGGACATAGCTGATTTAAATGGCTTTTCCAACCCACACAAGTAATGTGCTTATGAAAGGTTCTGCATCCGTTGTGTTTAAGTACTTAAAGGGACCATGTATGTAATATCAGTGTATTATTTACTTGTATGTACAGTGGTACCTTGTTTCCCAACCTTAATCTATTCCAGACAGCAGGTTGAGTACCAAACTCCCAAAAGGAGTCATTTACATTGACTTTAGCAAACGCTATGAGTACTAAGGTAGCGCGATAAGTACCAAGGTTTTTTTGCCCATCCAGACAGGTTGAGTATCGAAAATATTGAGTTTTGAGAAGGTCGAGAACCAAGGTACCACTGTACTTTGCTGCGTTAAGAAGCAAATAATAGCTCTGTTTGTACTCCCTAAACTCAAAAAGTTTGTCCACGTATAAGTCTGCCCAATGCAGCATATGCAGACACAGACTCTGCTGTACTTGTGCTGTGTCTCATACTAACCAATCAGTGACCATCTCTCAGCAAAATTCTGCAACGTGCTGCTGAGAAGTGGTCTCCGATAGGCTAGAACAATACACTGCACACCCAGCCCTACAGAGTCCAAGGAGACCCATACAGGGGACATTTGTTTAATTTTAGGCCGTAAAAAAGATCTTATAAGCACTTCTTAATAAAACAAAGTACATAAAAGTAAATAGATACCCAGGGATATATATATATATATATATATATATATATATATATATATATATATATATATATATATAGTACAAATAAGGAATAGTACATTAGTGATTCTATTTGAATGTCTAAGAAATAAGTTAATAAAAACGTATTTTCTGCTCAAATTTCTCAGAAATACTGTATATGCACTGCACTCTGGGAAAACTGGATGGGGCATGCAAATGAGACCACATAATGCACCCTCACTCTGTCAATCCAAACCATTTGAACCTGGTTTGAAAAAAAATCCATCCGTTGCTATGCATATACTTAAAAGGAGCCATGTTTAAAACGGTTTGGATTGACAGAGTGAGCCTGCATTATGTGGTCTCATTTGCATGTCCCGCCCAGTTTTCCCAGAGTGCAGTGCATATACTGTATTTCATTTTTATTAACTTATTTTTTAGACATTTAAATGGAACCACTAATGTACTATTCCTTATTTTTACTACTGTACTTTGTACAGTGGAGGGCTCTTAGTCCACCATATGTGAATCAATTGTTGTATATATATATATATATATATATATATATGTATATGTATATATGTATATATATATATATACATATATACATATACATATACATATACATATATACATATACATATACATATACATATACATATACATATACATATACATACATATATATACATATATATATATATATATATATATATATATATATATATATGTACATACATATATATATATATATATATATATATATATATATATATATACATATATATACACACACATACCTGGTAAAATCCAGGAACCTGACATATCGCTTTAGTATTTAGTTAATAAAATATATATTTTGTGAGTTTTCAAACATAGCCTGTGAACAAAAGTCATGGCCTATCCAGAGCTTTGGATAAAACCACCCTATATCCCAATTACATATTGTAATTGATCCTTCAATTATTGCCATCATAGACATGGAAACTTTGAGCCTCATTCAATTTTTTTGTGTGTGTTGTTCAGTTGTTTTCGACTCTCTGTGACCACATGGACCATAACACACTAGAACTTCTTTATGTCCATAGTCATGCTTATTCACTTGGTATTCATGGCAGAGGTACTGAAGTGGGTTGCCAGTTCCTATTTCAGTGTGCCACAGCATACAGCTCCTGGTATTCCTAGATGGTCTCCCAACCCAGTACTGGCCAGGCCCAAACCTGCTCAGCTTTAGAGTGGTGTGACCTATTTTTTCCCTGACTTGGGATCGAACCCAGGTCGACAGCTTTGAAAGCACCAAGTCCTAACCACTGGACGATGGCAATGACGTCAGTAAAACATGGAGGTTACCATTAACCTACAATTGTAGGCTAAGTATAAATAATTTATGTTCGCCATTTTCTAATGAGAGATTCCCATTGATATTGTCAGTCTTCATCCTGCCATCTTGTCACAAAATCTAAAGGTCAAAGGATCTGAACTACCAGCTAAAAGTATGTTTTTACCAAAATGGTTATTTTTCCACGTTTGAACCTTTGAAACTGTTCCATCTGCCTTGAGATGTCTTAGCATTGTCACATCCTGCACCTTCCCGTCTCAATGGCGTGTAGACTCAGGATGAGATATTTTGGTGCAGTCCCCTGGGGTTAGCTGACGGGAGGGCACCATATGTCTCTCACTTTCCTACAGAAATTACCGAGCGTGTTGTAACCGTATACCAACTCTAAAAAAACACTTGAAGATTCCTTTATATCACAAAACAGATTGCTAATGAGCCTCTGTGGCAGTTGCCATATTTCACAGGCATTTATTAAATCCTTGTGAACAGTGGTGCTACATGAGTTTACCTTTATTACAATTGATGAGTCTGGATGTAAATTGTCCTCCCTTTCGTCTAAATGCCATTAAACCAGTTAGCATTTCCGCCTTCTCAGCCCAGAGAGGTCACCACACGTTACTCGGTCTAATGCACAAATCGTTACACAATCCTTTGAAAAGGTTGTCCTAATATTAAGAATGGATTTTTTTTTCACATTTTAAGGAAAGGTTTATTTACGGAAAATAAAAATTTGTTCTAAAGGAGCTCTACAGTAAGGACACAACAAAGGACTAAAGTGGACATCTAAGGCTAAGGAATATGGGTGAGCAATCAGAAGATCTCATGTTGACTAATTATTGTCTAAAAACTGGTTGCCCCAAGACCCTGGCCTGTCTGGGGCTCCCTAAAGTTTGGTTTGTAAGTCACTATGGATTGCTACCTTGTAATGGTGAAGGGGTTTGTGTACCACGATGAAGCTGTGAGATATATCATGTAGGGTTCCCCAAGATGGACAGGTCATAGCAAAGAGGCCAGGCAAATTGTGTTCCACCGGAGAAGCAGCTGGCAACACACTGCAGTAATTTTGCCAAGAAAACTATATGAATAAGCATAACCAGAAACACAAATGTGCCTGGCGTGCTGCATTCATATGGTCAGCGAGAGTTGAACACGACTGAAGGAGTGAACAGAAACAACATGTTAGAGCATTGTTTGTTAGTATGTCCATTAAAAGTAGACATTAAGAAGCTCAACTATGGGGCTACAATTAGAGGATGGCACAGAATGAGGCTGAAGGTCCAACAACACTTCATAATGGGCCATGCATACACGGACTACAGGTCTAACCGACACTTCATAATGGGCCATGTATACACAGTCCAGAGGCCCAATCAACACTTTGTAATGGGCCATGTGTACAGGGAATAAAGCATCAACCAACACTTCTTAATGGGACATGTGTACAACTGACACTTCATAATGGGCCATGTATACACAGACCAGAGAGCCAACCGACACTTCATAATGGGCCATGTATATACAGAATCTTATTATGCTAAACTATACTCAGCAACCCCCCAATCGGGTTCGACTAGACATAAAGAACAAGTTAATAATTTCTTCTCCACAATCATAGTCCCACAAAAATTGATAGCTCCAAAATTGACTCGTTGGATGCACTTATATCCGTTGAGTGATTGTCCTACTTAAAGAGGGCAAAGATCCATCCCAATACCATAGCTATAGACCCATATCCTTAATCAATAAAGATATTAAAATATATTCCAAAATTATAGCAATCAGATTATCCCATCTGCTACCCCGGTTGATCCACCAGGACCGAGTGGGATTTATCCAGGGTAGAGCAGTCCCAGAAAATACCAGCCCAATCTTGGATCTCATAGATGTTGCGTCATAAAAAAAGATTCCCATGATGTTGCTTTCACTTGACGCAGAAAAAAGGCTTTTTTTAGGATTGACGGGGCTTATGTGTCCGATATCCTATGAAAATTTGGACTGAACAAAGGTATAGTGAGAGGTATTTTAGAATTCTACTCATAATAAGATTCAGCCTTTTAAAATACTAAGAGGGACTAGACAGGGGTGTCCCCTTTCCCCTCTACTTTTGCCCTATGCATTGAACCCCTAGACAAAGCCTTAAGAGACAGTCAAAATGTAAAGGGGATCCGATTAGCGGACAACGACTACAAACTAAGCCTATCTGCTGACAACATCATGCTTGCCATCACAGAACCATTACCAAGCCTCCCCAATGTGTTTAATATTCTAGAACAATTTAGCAGCATTTCAGGTTTCAAAGTAAACTCCAGTAAAAGCAAAGACCTAAATCTCTCTTTGCCAAAAAACGTAGAAAACCTATTATTAACACATTTTTCTTTTAAATGGGTTCAACAATATATCAAATACCTAGGAGTCAATATTCCCAGGAAATCTCATTTGTCATATAAAGCAAATTACCCCATGATTGTAGAAAAAATTACATAAAAATATCAACACTTCAAAATGTCATGGCTGAGAAAGATCCATGCTATAAAAATGAACACACTTCCCAAGCTTTTATAACTCTTTCAGTGATTAACACAAAAGACATACAAATTCTCCAGAGGACAATCTTCCGCTTTGTCTAGGACCCCAAAAAGCCGAGAATAAATAAAACTACCATGATGGCCCCTAAAAGTAAAGGGGGTCTAATCCTACCAGACTTAGTAGATTTATTGAAAGCTTCCAGACTGGCGCAACTGTCCAAGTGGTCCATTAAAGAACACCCACCTATGTGGGTGATAATTGAAAACTGCATCCTTAAGGAACAAAATCTCATAACTAGCCAGCTGCTTTGGCTAAGTCTGTACCATAAAAATAAACCGTTCTCTCCTTCCTAGCAGTGTGGCTCATTCCCTAACCCTATGGACTCACATGAATAAGAGGACGTCTCTAGTAGGATCATGGCTCGCTCCTTTATGGTTACCCCAAGGAGACACTTCAATTAACACAATTTCCCAGCTAGCATTGTGGATAGATAATAAATTGACTATCGCCGCTGGCATATTAAGTGTAAATCAGCATTGGTCCCCCTCGATTTTTAGCGAACAGAACCACCTACCCCTTAATAATGCACCACTGTGCAAATCTAACAATACATAGATGATGAATGTGCAGGTTACCTGTAAACATGTGCTAATGATATTGAATACATATCCTTAACCAAGAAATCTCCATTCATAAAAAAGTGTAAAGGGCATTTTATTTTTGTCAGTTACCCATGTCGATTTCTCCCAATCTGTGGCATCACTTTAAAAAATCATGAAAGATGACAACAATTTCACAAATTGCTAAGAAAAACTGGATTTTCTAGCAAGATATTGAAAGTTGATATTTTTGACAGTTCTAAAACGTGTGTAATATCTTTGTAAATGTAACTTTCTGTAATTGTATTTATCATGTAGATGGAAAAGAAACCTTTAGAAATAAATACATGTTTATGGAATAAAGTACCTATTTATTTGGCAATAAAATGTGTCACGGAACTAGATTCAATAAGATTCACACAACAGCATTCGCCATATTCACTGGCTTGTTATAATGAGGTCTATGTGGAGACTCGTGTGTATGTTTGCGTCATTCAGTCATGTCCGACTCTCTGTGACCTCATGGACCACAACACACCTTGCTGATCCACTTGATATTCATGGCAGACATACCAAAGTGGGTTGCCTTTTCCTTCTGCAGTGGGCCACAGCTCCTGGCATTCCTAGGTGGTCTCCATGGCTGTAGGAGCCAAAGAAAATCTGGGGGGATACCGCATATAATATAAAAATACCATACAACTTCTTCTCTACTCATAAGCACCACATTGACATATCTGGTGGGGATTGTCCACCCTCCCCCCCCCATTCCTAAAGCCATGGTGGTCTCCCATCCAAGAACTGACCAGGCCAAACCCTGCATGGCTTCAGGGTGGTGTGACCTCTTGGTTCCCTGAATGGAATCAAACCCAATGTCACAGTGGTGAATGCACCAAATTCTAACCATTGGACCACCAGGGAACCCATGGAGACTTAGAGCCATCTCTAATGTTTCACTCACTTTGCAAATGTGCCTAAAGAAACAATAATGGAGTGGAGCAATCAAATGCGCAATCACAAAAGAACAAATAAAATCAGGATCTAAATCAATAACTCCACTGGTAAACGTCCTGATCTTTTCACTGGTGAACTTCCAGTCAGATGGATCAATAACCTACCCATTGGAACACCTTCACTGAGGATAATTGAGATGGTGTTGACCAATGGGGCTGGTAATAGTAAAGTATAATACACAATAACCCTACGCATTCCGCAGGGACTTCATCTGGGGATCTCCCCATATGTTAATCCTGCCTATGCCCCCTTCTGGATTGCTACCTTCTCATGATGAAGGAACTTTTCTACTTCAATGTAGCTGTGAGCTATACCATGTAGGGCCCAAGATGGGCAAATCATAGCACAAAGGTCAAATCACAGTCTACTGGAGAAAGAATTGGCAACCCATTTACCAAGATAACCTTGTGGATAGGAACAAATTAGAAACGATTGTGCCTGGCATGCTGAGGACCATATTGTCACAAAGAGCAAAACACAACTGGATGACTAAACAACAAATAAGATAATTATAATGTATAATTCATTTAACAAAATATTGAAACTTAATTTTAGCCATTCTTTCTTAACTATTTTTTTCTAACACAGATTTTAAAGCTTAAACAAGCTTTATTAAAATGACAATTACAAGGAAAGTAATAATAGCCAATTACAGAGTTATAATCATTTAAAAAGTAATTTTTTTACATGGAATAAAACCCCAAAAAATATATAAATATATTTGAATTCTATGCTTTAAATGTTTTGAAAATCTTTGTGAAAAGATATTTTTTTTGTTGGTTAGTTGGTTGCACCAACTGTGTTATAGAGAAATTAGGAGCTTTTATTCCAAGATTGGTATACAGGTCCTGACATTTCCATAGGGATTGAAAAGCAAATAATTAATATTTGTAAACAGGGGAACATCTTATGATCTTAAGCCATACATGGCTAGTATACAGGGGCATAGGAACTGGGGGGACCAAACCACTCCAGCTTGAATGAATAGGGGACTCAAAAAATAGCAAAATTAAACTTAATAATGCATTACAAGATTTGGCTACTAGAGTATGGAGCAGTATGTCTTTCCTATAAAAGCTTTCACCCATAATGTATTGTATATATATATATATATATATATATATATATATATATATATATATATATATATATATATGCACTCATTTCCTGTCCTAGGAGTAGAGTTGAATTACTCCCCCCAAATATTTTGAGGCTCCTACACCCATTCTAGTATATTGGAGCAGAGCATACGATCTCATGCACCAACGTTTTATTAAGATAAAATCCACCATTAGCCAAGAAAGTTATTAAGGAAAACATAAACATCACCTTAATAGACCGATAAACCAATAATGTTTTTGTTGATAGCTTTTACTGTATACATTCATGTATTATGTATGTAGTTTGTGTGTTTTGTTGATTGCTTTTCCTGTACTTCATTAACCTCTTCCTGGCTAGTATAAACCATAAAGAATAAATAAAATTAATTATTTTAATTCTTCAATTTTACTGTTGAGCAGTAATTTGAATATAAATATATATTTATACATTAAATATTTAGACAGTATATATAATTTAAATGTATATATATATTTATACATTAAATATTTAGACAGTATATATAATTTAAATGTATATATATATATATATATATATATATATATATATATATATATATATATATATATATATATATATCATTTGCATGTCTTGTTCAGTGTCCTTATTTCTTTTCAATTGATCAATTTAATCCAGGTGAGCAAAGTCAATTGTGAAGCACGGAAACACATTTCAAGAGAATAAAATCCAAACTATATTTTTGCTAATCACATTTTATTTGTTCATTGCAGCTCGTCAGTGTCCAATTCATTAACGGACACATTTTCTGTTCTTCTTTGCTTGAAAGGGTCAGAAATGCCCTGAGTTTTGTGCATCTTGAGAAATGAGTAATTATGCTGATGAGACTAATGAGATTTTTTTCCAGAGCAATTTTAACCAGTGCACTAATTACTTAAGTCAGTAATGGAATTAAGACTGATAATTGTAATAACGGCTTCATTAACCAATACAATGAAATGTTTTAATTCAGATTGTATTAACTTGTAGTAAGTTTTATCAAGCAGAATATGAGTTGGTACTAATGTCATTGGAATAGACTCATCTTCAAGTGACTTCCATAGATCACATGGACACATAATTATTACTAATTATATTATTTTTCCATGTAGAATGAAATTTTGTCCCACAGATTTTCCATTGTATTTGTGATACTTTGATAAGGGACCATAAAGAGCAAATATGGCAATCAAACCAAGATTTTACATCAATGCAAACTGGATGCCTCTCCTAAAAGATCAATAAAATATACAAAGAAAATGCAAATGTACAGGGGTGGAGCCACCAGTGGTGCAGGCAACGCACCAGGGCCCAATACTGTGTTTTTCTTTTTCTTTTTTCTGTAGAGTATTTCGACTGAAGCTCCAACACAGTGTGGAGCAGTTTAGCATGTTGGGGATGTGCATCAGGGAAGAGGTGAGAGAGGGCAACGGCTGGATGACAGCAAAGTACAGGGAGTTGAGTTCTGTGAGGTGGGTGCGAGAGGGGTTGGGTACTATTTGGGGATTGGATGCTGAGGGGGTGAGTGCTGTGTGGTCGTAGATGTTTGGGGAGACTTGGTGCTATCTGAAGATGGCTGCTGAGAGGGACTGGCTGTGTAGAGATAGTATATATATATATATATATATATATATATATATATGTGTGTATGTATGTGTGCTTCATGCAGCCAGGAGGTAAGGGAAGGACTGCTGCTATGGGAAGTGGTCTTGGGGAGGGGAGCTATAATGGTAAGGGGTCATGGAGAGGACATTTAGTGAGTTGGTAATGGGTGGAGGGGGCAGACATGTTTTTTGCTCCAGGGCCCTCCATTCTCTAGCTCCATAACTGCATATATATATAGTCAGAATATCCATTGTTAAAAAAGCCATTGTACCCCAGGTGGACACCATTTTACCCAAAATGATCACTCCACCCAACACTGACTGGGGATTTCTATCACATTCTCACAATTTCTTATGACCCTGCCACATTCCTTTCCATGTTTTATTGTTGTTTTTCTACTGCTTTTTTACTACTTACAGATATTTACAACCCTAATATATTACTCTTGTTTTCCTTCTAAAACATTTTGTAGAGATCTAAACGCGTGACCGATCAGAATATTACTGGTTATGTCTGTAATAATAATATTACAGAGTATTTATACAACTCCAGCATTATTACCAGGACTATATAGTCAAAGGTAGTTACAATTACATTTAAAGGTCAGCCAACCATTATGGAAAGCTGTGAGGTCCCTGCTCTTATGAGCTTCCAATCTAGAGGGGGTGAAGGAGGACCAAAAGGATTGGTCAGAGGCATGAGGAACAGTTGTATGGAAGGTGATTGGGATATTAGTGGCAATAAGGCAGGGTCTGGACCTGGGAACATTGGATACTTGTGTGTTGTAGGTTGGACAGCGAGGTAGTAATAATGAGGTAGGAGATAATATTGGGGTGGAGGACCAGATCCATTGTGATAAGGAAACCAAGGTACATTGTCTAGTGTGGGATCACTTGGTGTTGTGTCAGTGTGGGATAACTTGGTGTTGTGTCAGTGTGGGATCACTTGGTGTTGTGTCAGTGTGGGATAACTTGGTGTTGTGTCAGTGTGGGATCACTTGGTGTTGTGTCAGTGTGGGATCACTTGGTGTTGTGTCAGTGGGATCACTTGGTATTGTGTCAGTATGGGATCACTTGGTATTGTGTCAGTGTGGGGTCACTTGGTGTTGTGTCAGTGTGGGATCACTTGGTGTTGTGTCAGTGTGGGATCACTTGGTGTTGTGTCAGTGTGGGATCACTTGGTGTTGTGTCAGTGGGATCACTTGGTATTGTGTCAGTATGGGATCACTTGGTGTTGTGTCAGTGTGGGATCACTTGGTGTTGTGTCAGTGTGGGACCACTTGGTGTTGTGTCAGTGTGGGGTCACTTGGTGTTGTGTCAGTGTGGGATCACTTGGTATTGTGTCAGTATGGGATCACTTGGTATTGTGTCAGTGTGGGATCACTTGGTGTTGTGTCAGTGTGGGATCACTTGGTGTTGTGTCAGTGTGGGATCACTTGGTGTTGTGTCAGTGTGGGATCACTTGGTATTGTGTCAGTATTCGGATCACTTGGTATTGTGTCAGTGTGGGGTCACTTGGTGTTGTGTCAGTGTGGGATCACTTGGTGTTGTGTCAGTGTGGGATCACTTGGTGTTGTGTCAGTGTGGGATCACTTGGTATTGTGTCAGTATTCGGATCACTTGTTATTGTGTCAGTGTGGGATCACTTGGTGTTGTGTCAGTGTGGGACCACTTGGTGTTGTGTCAGTGTGGGGTCACTTGGTGTTGTGTCAGTGTGGGATCACTTGGTGTTGTGTCAGTGTGGGATCACTTGGTATTG
Organism: Discoglossus pictus; assembly: GCA_027410445.1. Taxonomy (NCBI): domain Eukaryota; kingdom Metazoa; phylum Chordata; class Amphibia; order Anura; family Alytidae; genus Discoglossus; species Discoglossus pictus. The sequence continues at coordinate 11,350,047 of CM050171.1, read as the reverse complement.
TGTCAGTGTGGGATCACTTGGTATTGTGTCAGTGTGGGATCACTTGGTATTGTGTCAGTGTGGGGTCACTTGGTAATGTGTCAGTGTGGGATCACTTGGTATTGTGTCAGTGTGGGGTCACTTGGTGTTGTGTCAGTGTGGGATCACTTGATCACAGTGTGGGATCATTTTTATGTTGGTGATAAAGGTTTGAAGTCTTTGAATTGTGGTGTTGGAGAAAACTGCTTAGAGTCCCTTGGGCTTCAAGAAGATCCAGTCAATCAATACTACAGGAAATTAAGCCAAACTGATCACTGGAAGGTTTGATCATGAGATTGAAGCTAAAATATTGTGTCCATATAATGAGAAGACAGGTTCCTTAGAATCGATTCTGATGCTGTGAAAGGTTAAAGGCATATGAACAAGGGGACAGTAGTGGCGGGGATGGATAAATGAGGTAGTTGAAGCAAATAACAAGAGGGGCAGTGGCTGTTAGATGTGCCTGGCATGCTTTGGTCCTTAGGGTCACGGAGAGTTGGACATGAATGAATGACTGAACAACAACAACATTATGTAATGAATGGAGTATCTTCTGAAGCTGCAGTGATTTCCCATGTCCTCTATCACAACAGCCTGACACTTGGGTAGAAACTGATCTCTTGGATACAGTGAAATAAATATGCTTGTGAGGGCTGTGCCTGATGTAGCTGCGGCTGATTGGGGAGCACAATGATGTATGATTGATGGTGCTTAGGATAAAATGAATGCAAAAACAGAATAGTTTTGTTCTCTAATGCAAATAGCAGTGCTGATTGTACATAAATTTACTTCTAATATGTTCCTTGGGCTTCTCAGTGGCTGCTAAGACTATAAAGCAAGTCTCCAAGGCCCACAAAACTGCTAATCCTGCAAGTCCATGATGGCACAAATTAAGCGTGTGGTTTATATGCAAAATACTGTTAGATTTGATCAGCAACAAAGGAGCAGAAAACACAATGCAGACAAGTATTGGAATGTAGAGAAAAGGAAAATCAGAATGAGAGATACCTGACTGTAAAAGGACACGGGGGATTTATACCATTAACATGTTTTACTGTGATTTATCACATATTTGTGGATATGAGTAAGTGTTGTTGTTCAGTCAGTCAGTTGTGCCGACTCTCTGTTACCCTATGAACCACAACTCGCCAGGCACATCTTGTCTGGGTGTGCTAATCCATAAGGTTTTCATGACAAAGTCTTCTCCAGTCGACCACCATGGGTGACCCTACATGGTTTAACTCACAGCTTCATTGAAGAACACAAGCCCATTTACCACTACAAGGTAGTGATGCAGAAAGGAATCCAAGTGGGAGGGGTCTTTAATATACAGAGAATCATTTAGCTACATCAATTAAATTGTGGCATTCTAAATACAATGAATTAACTAGAACTAAAGTGTATGGATAAGCTATTAAAATTAAAAAGTAAAGATATATCACTAGAACTATGGTATTCCCAGTAGTAACGTAAGGACGTGAGAGCTGGACCATAAAGAAGTCTGAGCCCAATAGAATCAATGCCTCTGAATTGTTATGTTGCAGAAAACTGCTTAGAGTCCCTTGAACTACCAAAAGATCCAATCAATCCATACTATAGGAAATGAAGCCAAACTGTCCACTGGAAGGTTTGATCATGAGGCCAAGCTCAGACATTTTGGCCATGTCATGAGAAGACAGGATTCCCTAGAGAATACTCTGATGCTGGGAATGACTTAAGGCACACAAAGATGGGGATGGAAGAGGAGGAGATAGATAGACAAGGTCATTAAAGCTTCACCACCACAAGGTAGCGATCCAGAAGGGGCGAGTAAGTACTGCAGCACTCAGATTCACTAAGCTTTGATGTAGTCTGGATATTTTGTCCCCCGAAAATAGTCAGCTCAGTCTGTAGTGCAGAACTCAACAACCAATCGAACTGCATGGATAACAATACAATACTGAAATTAAAATCTGTAATTATTTGAGCAGGAGAAGTGAGTTACTATATTCCATTCAATACATAATACTATTTAAGTTAACTTTATCTGTGAGAATTCTTTTTTTTTTCAATCTATGGACATATTTCTAACTTGACAATATCATTACAATTTCATCATGTCAATGTTTAGTATATATGGCCCCAGAATCCTTTTCTTTGCTTTATTTTTTTTTCAGGTTATTAAAAATAAACATTATTTCCATACAGTATATTCTAAAAATTCCCAATTGGTCATCAATAGCTGTACATTTCCAAAACTCATGCATATACATACAACATATAACACGTGAGGTGAGGGAGGCAACCGTCATTATACTCTGTTAAACTGTTCCCACATCTCCCATTTCTTCAGTACATTCTTATTCAAGACTCTGTCTTCTACCAAATGAGAATCTTTTTCAATTTTATATATTCTTTCCATGTTAATAATTATTTCACCTTGTGTTGGTAGTTTATCCTGTTTCCAATATTTAGCTATAAGACATTTGGTATCCAACAAAAATTGAACAAACAGACATTTTACAGAATCTTTAAAAAACTCAGGGAAGATATGGAACAATCATTCCTGGGGATCTGATAATTGGACTTTTGATAATAATTGATAATTTTTCAATGCACATAGACCAAAAACTCACAATTTTGGGACATTCCCACCAAAATGTTCTTTACTTTGCTGCATTCATGTGTTTAATTTACTTTTTATCTACAAGACTCATCTTCCTCACCCACCCCTCTTTACCTGCCGCTCCTTTGCAAGTTCCTAGACTGGCCCCACTCTCAATAGAATCAAATACTAAGTACTAGACCTCACCTACAGCTTTCTCCATTATGCCGCCCACCATATCTCTGCCCTGATCTCCAAATACTCCCCAACATATTCTATTAACTGCTCCGCAGTCTTTCTCTCAAAACTTCCTCCCATTCCTGCATACAAGATGCTTCCTAGTGACCTCACTTCTTCATGTCATCTTACTCTCTACAAACCATTAAAAAGGTACAGTATTTATTCGGAGCCACATATCAACAACACTGGCACAATATCTATAAATATCTACAGCACTGACATGATACTGTCCACACCAGACAATCTACCTTTCAGTTTCCAACTTTTCTTAGATGCTTAGGGTAAAGATACGAGTAGAACCAAGCTTACTTATGTCTTATTTAGATGCCATGTTGCACAAACTGATGAAAATCTAATTTTGCCTATTTTAAGTTGATATATTAGATACAAATTGGCCAGTGTTACTTTATATGTTGTTACTTTTATTCCTGCGCAGATCCAACAGAACTACACACCAGTCCCACTTCTAAGACATTATTCCTGCACAAATCCAACAGAACTACACACCAGTCCCACTTCTAAGACATTATTCCTGCACAAATCCAACAGAACTACACACCAGTCCCACTTCTAAGACATTATTCCTGCACAAATCCAACAGAACTACACACCAGTCCCACTTCTAAGACATTATTCCTGCACAGATCCAACAGAACTACACACCAGTCCCACTTCTAAGACAGTATTCCAGCACAGATCCAACAGAACTACACACCAGTCCCACTTCTAAGACAGTATTCCAGCACAGATCCAACAGAACTACACACCAGTCCCACTTCTAAGACATTATTCTTGCACAGATCCAACAGAACTACACACCAGTCCCACTTCTAAGACATTATTCCTGCACAGATCCAACAGAACTACACACCAGTCCCACTTCTAAGACAGTATTCCAGCACAGATCCAACAGAACTACACACCAGTCCCACTTCTAAGACATTATTCCTGCACAGATCCAACAGAACTACACACCAGTCCCACTTCTAAGACAGTATTCCTGCACAGATCCAACAGAACTACACACCAGTCCCACTTCTAAGACATTATTCCTGCACAGATCCAACAGAACTACACACCAGTCCCACTTCTAAGACATTATTCCTGCACAGAACCAACAGAACTACACACCAGTCCCACTTCTAAGGTATATTGAAATACTTTTTGAATTTTCAAAATGTTTGCATTTTTCACAAAGAAATAAAATAATATGTGTTTATATGTGTGAAAGACTGCCCACAGCCTGCTACATTACTGCAACCAATCAGGTTGCAGGGGTGTGACCCCATTTAATTCAATGGATAGATTTTTGTCAGACTGTTTAAATCTACAGTTTCAAGGGAACAGCCTTTTTTAAGGGTTTTATTTGTTTCTTATTGGCAGAAAATTTAGGTTTTTGCACTCTCTGGAATTTGAGCTATGCCTTCAGTCCAGCTCGGGGGGAGAGGGGGATACTTTCTCCATGCAGTGATCCCAACAAGCAAAATTGTAACCTTTACCACCTCTATCTGTGCAGGCATGGAATACTGGACTCACCTAAACAGTAAAGCTATGTGTTAACTAGTCAGTGCAGTGTCAATTGGGAAGCTGTGCTATCAATCATAGCCTCACACACTGCACTCTGATAATTACTCATGCAAATAATTAAAACTTTATATTTCTAGCTGTTATTAGTGTAATTACAAAAATATATATAATTTTAACATACAATCTTGTGCTCTTCACACCATGAAGAACACTTACAATGAGTTCAGTGGCCCTTTAAGCTCCCATCAGTGGCAACTGAAATACATCTGTACCGTACCCATAAAGACTTCCCTTACATCTGACACAGATTCTACATTACATTTCCTTTGAAAACCAGAATTCACTTGAAGTTATAATGATACATAACCCTATTACCATACACTTCTCATATAGTGCCGTATACTCCAGTTAATATTATGCATCTCTGCATTTCTTGGTAATGTAAGTGGGACACAGAGAGAGGAACATACACAGAGATGTGATGCTGTTAAGAAACCAACATTGAAAATGATGCAGTTGAATTTATTTTAATTGCAAAACATCTAGTTAGGCAGCTTGATGCACACATCACATATCTTGTTCCATATGCATACTCACGTATCCTAGATGTGAAGGGTTCTAATTACAACCATGCAAATTAGCACAAGAAGTGTTCATTTTTTTTTGCGTCCCTTGGATTTAACCTCCTACATTATTCAGACTCTGAGGCTTCCTCATGGGTAATGGAAAATCAGAGGCTGCAGTCAATCTTTTATATAGAAGACGTGAATTACAAGCAAAGAAAAAAATGACATATCTGTTGGAATAGTGTATAATGGATGTTTGTTTAAGTGTAGAGTGAAAATATTACAGCTACATATTGCGGATGACCACAAAATATTAATAATGTATATACAAGAAAAACACAGATCAGAGGAGATTTAAATAGAGATGTCAGAAACATTATAGCAGCATATGGAGTCATGGGTATTTCAGTAACATTGGACCCATATCCAGATAGAAGCAGTGGAGCCAATGGCACCTTGGGACTTTCTAATGGGAGAGATGAGACCGTCCAGTTCTTATGTTGTATATTCTCCAAGACTGGGGTTGGATATCTGAGAGTTGAGGGCTGTTCCTAAACCTATTAGGCAACAGTAATCTCTGGGTGCCCCAAGCTCTCACCTCCTTCTTTGATATGGTCAACAAGAGAAGCCAAGTGTCACCTCAAGAAAAATAATTAGCAGAGGCCAATCAGACACCCTGCTCATTTGTTGCCCAATTAGACAGAGGCCAATTGTATTAGGTTATTCAAACATTACCAAAACAACTAATTAGAGGTGCTCCACCAGTGAACGAACTAATCTTGATAGGTTAGTTCTATGGACATGTAAACCCACTCAGACAGCTGAATCTTTTAGCTCGTTTGTGTTCTTCACAGAGATAATTATCCTGTAGTACATCAGTCTGGTCTTAATAGAGCGATCCAGCCCCGAAATGCCAGGGAATTCTACACTGAACAGAAGAAACAGCAAACCCCAGAGGTACATGTCGACCTTCATTGACACTCATCAGTAGGATGTAGCTGATCTTCCTAAGGCACATGAAGCAAGGAGTCCAAATTTGGAGTCCATTTCACCCTTAGGGAGACTAACCCCCAAAGGTCATTTGAATAAATAAATAAAAAAAGATTGTCGATTGGTTAGATTGGAAGTCTGCGAGTTTTCAATCTTGCAAGGTACTTTGGGAAAGGACTTCGGACACTGGATTATAAGCTTAAAGACAGGACCCTCCATACTCTGCAATGTGTTAATACTGCTACTGTTTTATGCCTTGATCGTAACCCATGTATAGCGCTACAGAATATGTTGGCGCATTACAAATGATAATAATAAATTATAAGAGCTGTCACAGTGGTTTCTCATGTTCATAAAATTAACTTATTAAGTTTAGTTCATTCTCTGAGCACCTCTGACTTTGTTTTTTTTATCTATTTACATATTAGCAGTGCAAATGTCTACGTCCCCAGAGTCAGCCAGCTTCTCAGAAAGCATGGCATCAATCTCCTGGAGCACCGGACCCATACATCAGCCCTGTCTGAAGGCCAAGAGTGTCTTTATTTGGCCCTGTGCACTCAAACTTCTAAATAAATATTTTTGTAAATAATTAATAGACATTTTAGTATCTGTTACATTAGTGCGGTCTGCCATGACTTCCATATTGCTGTTAGGCTCTTTCAATGTGCCCTCATGGGTTCAGGGTTTACTATGATATTTTAAACTAGAATGACCGCCATCACCATGATTATTTGGTTCATATCTCAACCCATGGTTTGTGACTATTATGTTTCGGAGGGATATAGAGGACTTGGATACATAGATCTGGAGAAGGATTTAAGAAGTAGTCACAGGAAGTGCATATAAATGGATGTGCTATGAAGGGGTATCTCCATTTGGGGGTATCCATGTGTGGGTGGCCTTAACCAGGGATATTGTTACTACCAGGACATCATGAGAGTGATATTCCTGATGTTTGCTATATTTAATGGTCTATCTATATCTATTACTACATTCATATCAACTGAATTCACTTATAGAAGAGGATCAGTTGTAATTCCTTATAATATACATAAAAAATGTCAGGACTTTCTAATCTAATTGACTTATAAAAATGTTTCCCAAAATGTCAGATTATAAGAGGGATACTTATACATTAGTTAAGGTAGGTCAGGGGTTTATTTAGGGTATATTTGGGGTTGTTATGGACTAATGGGCCCCACAATCCAAAACAAATGTGTGGGGGGGTCCAAGGAAACACCCAGCTCATAGTTTTTATAGTGGGATAGTGATGCATAGGCAGTGGGGGTCATAAGCCCTTCTCCATTCATATTTAGTTATTATTAAATTATTAAAATCTTGATAGATAGATAGATAGATATATAAAAAGATACATATATACATAGATAGATAGATAGTTTGATTGATAGATAGATAGATAGATAGATACATAGATAGATAGTTTGATTGATAGATAGATAGATAGATAGATAGATAGATAGATAGATAGACTCATAGATAGACTCATAGATAGATAGATAGATAAAAAGATATATATATATATATATATATATATATATATATATATATATATATATATATATATATAGATAGATAGATAGATACATAGATACATAGATACATAGATACATAGATAGATAGTTTGATTGATAGATACATAGATAGATAGATAGATAGATAGATAGATTGATTGATTGATAGATAGATAGATAGATAGATAGATAGATAGATAGATAGATAGATAGATAGATAGATAGACTCATAGATAGACTCATAGATAGATAGATAGATAGATAGATAGATAGATAGATAGATAGATAGATAAAAAGATAGATAGATAGATAGATAAAAAAAATAGATAGATAGATATATAGATAGATAGATAGATAGATAGATAGATAGATAGATAGATAGATAGATAGATAGATAGATAAAAAGATAGATAGATAGATATACAGACAAGCATATTTATATAGATAGATAGATAGATAGATAGATAGATAGATAGATAGATAGATAGATAAAAAGATAGATAGATAGATAGATAGATAGATAGATAGATAGATAGATAGATAGATAGATAGATATACAGACAGGCATATTTATATAGATAGATAGATAGATAGATAGATAGATAGATAGATAGATAGATAGATAGTCAATATATATAATTTTCCATTTTCCATTCTATTTGTGTAATAATGATGTAATTAGTTTTTATAAGATTGGCAACACCTTGCATAAGGACGTTTGACAGGGTGACCAGGGGGCGCTACCACCAGTATAACAGGTGCAATGCAGTGGGGCCCTCCTCTGTGGAGCTCCTGGTTTTTGCTGCCACCCATCAAGGGCCACCTCGGCCTCACCCGCTACCACACGACATCACTAGCTCCGCCACCTTTGTTATCCATCTACCATTATATTTTAATCACATATTTTTTATTTATAAAAAAAATTCTGCAAACTCCAGAATATGTGCAACTGTTTATTATCCTTACCCATGATTCATGTTAATAGCAATATGACTTCTATTTTCAATGCAATCTTGCAAGTACTAAATTTAGGTGAAATAAAAGAGCTTTATTACAGAATATGAGTCATTTACCTGTTTGCAATTCTGGAAATATTTATTTCTGACAGCTAGATTATTATGATTGATGGTTGGAGCCGTATGTGGATGCAGCGCTGAGAGATCTAGCAGGTTCAACAAAATAGAACATGAAACATTTAAATGTACAGAAAATAATCCCAGCAGGTGAAATATATTGTGATATTTTAGTGTTGAAGAACTACAAGGATTGATAC